>MQTX01000087.1:68826-134043 GCA_009735665.1 Angiostrongylus cantonensis | reverse complement strand
TCGCCTTGCCTAACTCCTCTTTTGACGTCAACGTTAATATCGTTGTAGAATGGTGAAATCTTGGTTGTGAAATTATTGTATAGCTCACGAAGAATCTTTATGTATTAAGTAGGGAATCCTTGACTCCCAAGGGCTTCCATGACTGCTTCTATCTCAGTTGAATCAAAAGCCTTCTCTAAGTCGATGAAAGTGAGACAGAGCGGTCTTTTGTACTCTCACGATACTTCAATGAGCCTTGTTAACGTGTGAATGTGGTCCATCGAACTAAATCCTTTTCGAAACCCTGCTTGCTCGCATGGCTGTCCTTCGTCCAGTGTTCTGTCAATCTTGTTTAGGATGATTCGAGTGAAAACTTTGCAGACGACAGACAGCAAGCAGATTGGGCGGTAGTTGCCTATGTCGTCTAGGTCTCCCTTCTTGAACAACAACACGGTCTTGCTGGTCTTTCAATGAGTAGGGACCTTGCATTCTGACAGGTAACGTGTGAAGAGCCGAGCCAGTGTGTTTACGAGGACTGGCGGAAGGTTCTTCAGATGTTCTGATCTTATCCTGTCCGGACCTGGTGCTGTTCGACTTTTCATCGATGAAATGACATGTCGGATTTCAGAAGGGAGAACCGGTGGTACAACATACCCATCCTCTTTTATTTCATAAGACGGGAGGTGGACGTGGCTATCGAAGAGATCTGAGTAGTATTCCTGGATGATTTTCTCCATTGAATTTCTGGACGCTGTTATTGTTCCGTCTGGGCGTCGGAGTGCAATCATCTTGGTCTTGCCATTGGCGAAGCTTCGGCGGGCTTCGCGAATGCTTTTTCCCAGCCTCTGCAGCTTCGACCATTACTGCTGCTCTTCTCTCTTTAAGATCGTCTTTTATCGCCTGTCTGCACTGTTTCGCAAGGTCGGACGTTAGTTCGAGGTTGCCCGCAGCTCGTGCGATTCCACGCTGGCGTATTAGCTCGAGAGTTTCTGGAGACAGACGTCTCTTGGTGACCTTCGAGCTCTCTGCTTTCATGGCGCTAACGTGAAGATGTTCAATGAGCCCATCATATTCCTCGTCGATGTTGTTGACAACGACATCTTCCCAACAGAGTTGAATAAGTTCCAGTTTGTGGTGATTATGGGACTTCGGTTTTTGGATTTAGCGGCTTTTTCTCCTTTCTGCGAGAAATGAAATCTTGCACCAAGGAGACGGTGGTCTGATCCCGTGTAAAATTTTGGGACAACAGCGACATCGGTTAGGCAAAACTTCGTATTTACTATGATTTGGTCTATTTCGTTATGGTACTCTCCATTGGGAGATTGCGACGTCTATCGTTTACGGTGAGTCTTCTGGAATTGCGAGTTACCATGTATGGTCTTGGTCGCCATGATAAACGCAGAGAGCCGCTCACCCTGTTCGTTACATTCTAATCCGTGGGTCCCAATGTGGCGTTCCTCAGACGATCTTCTTGGTCCGATCTTGGCATTGAAATCTCCATTGATGACCTTGAAGAATGTATGGTCTTCTCTGTAGAACCTCTCCAAGTCCATGTGGAACGCTTCGACTTCTTCTTCGTCATAGTTCTATGTTGGCGCGTAAACGGGGAAGATTGTCAAAGCCGGTGTTGATCCACATCTTCTTAATCGTAAACGTCCGATTCGGGTTGTAAGCTGTTCGAATGAATCGATGTTCTTGTACCAATTCGTGCTAACGAGAACGCCGACGCCGCCGACGCCTCTACTGTCGCATGTTCCGAGGAACAGTTCTTCTCCAGTGTCATAGACAGCGTTGAATGGGTGGCGTCGTCTCGTCTCGGCCAGGCCGATGACGTCGTGCCTTATCATTCTTGCTTGCATGAGCAAGTCCTCTATGGAGGAGTCGGATGCAAGTGTACGTGCGTTGTAGGTACAGATCGTCACCATAGTTCTTGATCCAGGCAGCTTCCATTGGCCCTGAGATTTTAGCAGCCTCTCCGTTTTCGTCCTACCCAACGCTGCGAAATTGGGGGCTGTTTTGAGGTCAGGGGAATGAGGCTCTTTTTTTTTTTATTGTGTTTAGCATATTTGATACCCACGTATAGCTTGCTGGGCTCTGAACGTGGGGCTGGTTATACTCACGGGTAGCTTGCCAGCCTCTCCCAGAGTGGACATGGAGCTCATTTGTTGGAGGCGACTCCTAACCGCCTCCCATATACTTCCCTGTCACTTGATTGCAGGCTTTTGGCCGAATTGACTCGTAGAATACAGTCCGCATTAAGCGAGAACGCACCCACACACGCATGCATGAATACGTCTAGCAAATACAGAAGGTATGTGCCAATTCGGCGCAGCAGAAACAGGGAGTACATCTCCTGGATCCACCTGCGTCTCAGGGAAGCAAAGGTCGCTTTGGTCCGCGATTAACCCCTATCCGCCACCTGGGGACGCGCCACGGAGCCTCGCGACTAACCGGCTCGAGATCCCTAATATGAGGGAGATTATATATATATATATTTCATCTTTATGGTTTCCGTCATAATGTCATCGTATAGCTACATTTCGTTTTTCGTGCCTTTGTCTTCACGATCCGCCTCAGCTTTTGCATTCGCCGCCGGTCCCCAATTGCGCGAACAGGGTGATTTCACGTTCCCAGATGTGTGGAGAGTGCATGATTCACATGGGAGACGTGTTCACGAAGAAATTACCTACTTTGTCATACTCCATGTACGAACGAGGTTACTGATAGTTGTGAACGGTTAATAATATTTAGCAGGCTGGTTAATAACTGTTTAACATCACTGTTTTATTTTTACAACACTGGTGGTAATATTTAATATTGTAAAGCGTTTCTTGTAGCAACTCTTTTATGAAGATTGTTAGCACTTTGCTTTTCTTTGAAGTAGAAAGACGAGGGGTAAAAGTCTTTTGGTGCTGATCAATCCCTAACGGATGCACCATGCTTGCGACCTTATCAGCCTTGGTTAGAGTTGACTGAATACATATCTGGCCTACACAATGACTTGCCGTTGTTAGCCGATGTATCAAGTCAGTGGTGTTATACTCCCAGACATGTCTCTTACCAACTTACCGACCTCGTAATAATGGAAGACTTGGGTAACTCAAGATGCGGTATCGAACCAATGACCATCTTTTTATTGCAGGGCATTTCTAATTACTGCACTACATGAGTCTGTCTCTTTAATGTAATGTTTACTAAGAAAAAGATTGCTTGATATTGATGGTAATTCCTTTGCAATGGAAAGTACAATGCTCGTGGATATCGCTCCTTCGTGACATGAACTACATCATTGATTGACGAAAAAATCCTGGGAATTTAGTTGAGAATCCTGGAAATTGGGGCAACCGGAAGCGAACTGAAACGTATGAGACCAGAGTGCTACATAATGCCCGTTCGACGTTTGTTTTTTGTTTCTCACGGTGGCCTTTTTTCCTCAAGCGCTGATCGATTCGTTATGTTGCGATTCGCCTTGAAAACCTCCTAGAAAAAATGACGTCGTGCCGTGAGCGGCGCTTATGTAAATTTCGCTTCTGATCTTCCCGACCATTCGACAAGACATTTTTTTCCTTCTAGAAAACCATAGGCGAACCCTTCACAGCATTCAAGAATCTGTGGTTGTTTTTGTTTCCCGTGAAAAGGGAAAAACAGTAGTCGCATAAAGTGGATATTCTAAGTTAGACCATGAACAAAATCTTTTTTCTTTAAACTACGATTTAAAGCGTTTTTTTTTCGAAATTGATCGTTGGTTTCCTCTGTTGGAATTATAAATTTCAATTGTATTAAACAAGTTTAAGAGCACTTTTATATTTTTAGAAACAGAAACATTACATTCTTCCCAACGGTTTACCGCCTCATCGTGGTTGAGAGGTGTTCCTGGGTGTCGGGCTGCGATATACAGCGAGAGTATTCTTCCCCCAGCGGTGTTTCGCAAGTTGATGAAGAGCCTGACGTTTCCATAAGAAAGCCTAGTTAAGAGTAAACCAATGCCAGAATTCACCACCGTTCTGGTTTGAAATTAGTCCCATGGTGGCAGATCTCTGTAATCTACAATAGCCGGCTACTTCCTGTGGTGGTGGCCGACGTGGGGAAGACTTTTGCCCAGGCTGACCTCGGGACTCCAGGAAACCACAATGACTAGGCCAACAAAACTCAAAAAAAGTTGAAATTACGTTGTTGTTCACACAAGCAATGAAGATGGGCCATGCAAATATGCCAGCAAGTAAGTAAAACAATGCATATGGGCTGCGCAGAGAAGCTTTAGTACACATTATTTTGCTCGTTCAGCGAGAGTATTCTTCCCCCAGCGGTGTTTCGCAAGTTGATGAAGAGCCTGACGTTTCCATAAGAAAGCCTAGTTAAGAGTAAACCAATGCCAGAATTCACCACCGTTCTGGTTTGAAATTAGTCCCATGGTGGCAGATCTCTGTAATCTACAATAGCCGGCTACTTCCTGTGGTGGTGGCCGACGTGGGGAAGACTTTTGCCCAGGCTGACCTCGGGACTCCAGGAAACCACAATGACTAGGCCAGCAAAACTCAAAAAAAGTTGAAATTACGTTGTTGTTCACACAAGCAATGAAGATGGGCCATGCAAATATGCCAGCAAGTAAGTAAAACAATGCATATGGGCTGCGCAGAGAAGCTTTGGTACACATTATTTTGCTTATTATCTTATACTAACACTTATTATCTTCCATTACTCGTGAATCTTATATGTTTTAAGTGGAAAAAATGTCGATGAAAGCGCTCATTTTCATGTTCTCTGTGAGTGTATTACTAGAATGCCCTGAACTTTCCCATGCTATTCTTGTTCTCTTGTTCTGTTCTCATGTTATTCTCTTTTCTTGGTCAAGTTTAAAATTCATAACTTTTTAATCACCTGTATCACCTGTAGTCCCGTTGATCGTCGAGTGACTCGAGCGGGTGCCAGTAAATCCTCCATAACTTTTTAATACGAATATTTTTTAAGAGATTGATGAATTTGATTAAATGATCAAATAAATTTTTAAGATAACCGTCATTATTTTAGATGGTCCGTCCGCGAAAATGATGGTGAATTTCGGAACTCAGTTTGCACTATACGATACGACAATAAGGACGAGCTTCAGAGTCCTCCGTTGTTTGGCGCGAAATTCCATTTTACGTTGGATAGTCAAGTGAATTGTCCAGAGTTTCTTGCGTACTTCCCATTGGTGAAGCAGTAAGTTATCCTATTACTTTTAATCTTTTCACATTTGAACTTCATGTAAGATTACTTTTTGTATTACTACTATTAAGTTGGTGGATACGGAAATTGTTGCCTTGTAGAAATGTTGAAATCTAGCTACTAAGTAGAAATGAGTCTGTTTTTGTATCATTTTACGCTTTTGGATACGAATTATCGGAAGTTTTATCACGGTAGGTGTAAGAGGTATGAGAGTCAGAGCGCGTGTGTCGCAGTGGTTGAAGGCGCCCTGTAAGTAATGTGGGATCGATCCCGCTCCTGTTGCTCACCGAGCCTTCAATCCCTCAGGGGTCGGCAAACCGGTACCAGATTTGTCTGGGAGGATAGTAGCACTAGGTGGATACATCGGTAGGCCACTGCGAGTCACTGTAAAGGCCAGATGTGCACTTAATCAACTCCCACCTTGCCTAATGAAGTCGAATGCATGGCGCATCCCTCAGAATTGATCAACGCGGCGAGCTTTATCCTTTTTACCCTTTGTGAGAGTTTGGTTTTTTGAAAATAGTCTATGACGTTTTTGTTTACTATGTTAAGCACAGTTTTGATTTCCACTACAATGCCTACCACTCGCATTTCATGAAATTCGTGGTAATTCATGCCTGAAAGATTACTGTTAGAAATTTGTACTTTGGACAAATTTGGACAAATTTTTTGACAAAATTCGAGTAAAAGTGTGGTATTAAAGATTAGACAGTGAGCTTCCAGATCTCTTCTACTTCTTTTCTACAATACCATAGCGAGTTTTCGTAGTCGCTAGTTTTCGCTAACCTAACATCTCCACTTTCGAACGCATTGATTTCAATTCGTACGCAGCGGTTAACAGTTGGCTTCTTCAATTTTAGGCAAACCTACATAACTATTCAAATGAAAGTTCTAGAGTCTACACATTTTTTGCAATGTGATATAGATATATTTACTTCACAATGATAAATACTAAGCTTCTAGTGCTCAGTGATAGTGATGATGAGTGATCTTCCTGATGTCTTCTTGAGATTTCGTTCAGAAGTACACGATCGCATATCTCAATGCTTCGTTAACGTGTGTGGTTGCTGACTCTTGGGTCAAGAATTCCTAGAAGAGCATGTTATATCACTATTTTTTTTAAAGATTTTAAGTCAAATATTCTAAGAGAGATGTTTTAGAAAATTGTCAATGTGCTTAGAGCGATAGATTTATTCTACAAGTTTTTCAAAGCGTCAACTCATTAAATGTAACTGTTGGTAAACTACAATTAGGAGTTGCCGTTGGAGGTTCTATAGAGGTGTTTTAGAAAATTATGGTTGTTTAGAGCAGCAGATTTATTTTAAAGTTTTGTTAAATCCTCAACTCCTCAAATAATGGAGCTGTTGGAAAAATACGTATAGTTACGGTTCTTATCGAAGGACATATAGAGGGCAGAGAATAAAGCTTTCGGGGTCGATCAATCCCTGAGAAATGTGCCATGCATTCGATTGCATTCATTACATCGAAGAGTTGATTTAATGCATATCTGGCTTGTACAATGATTTATGGTGGACTAATGTGTCAAGTCGGCGTTTTTATCATCCCAAACAAGTCCGGTACTATTCGATCCCGCGCTCCGGACTCACTACGTCTTACTTTTCTCCAGGGGCGGCAAATTGGTACCAAACTCGTTTTGGAAGATAGCAACACTGACTTAAGACATTGGTAGGGCAGTGCAAGTTATTGTGTAGGCCAGATATGCATTCAGTTGCCTCTACGTTGCTTAGTAAAGTCGTACCCAAGGCGCATCCATTAGGGATTGATCAACGTCGAGCCCTTAATCCTTTATCATTTACTGTTGTTTATTATTATTACCTTTAATATGATTATTGTTATAACAGTACTAGGTGCAATGACATTAGAAACACTTTGTTGTACATTATAGAGCACAATGTGTTGTGTGCTACTCGTGAAGTTGACAGAAAATAAGAAGCCAGTATCACATTGGTAAAGACCTAAGCCTTTAAACGAAACAAACATCCTCAAATCCTGTGTTCATTCTAGTCATTTTATCATATCTTCTATCACTTTAGGGACTTTCAGGTGATTTGACCTAGTTGTTGATTTTATCTTTGTCTTTGTCTTCTGTTACGGAAGTTTTTGGCATATATTTAAAGCAGTGGTGTCGTGTAATGATACATCCGTTCAAAAGTCTAACTTCTACTTTAATAACAAACTTTTCTGACTACTAGTTTCTTAGTGAAATCCACTTATTATGAGGCAGTGGTCGTTTCCGGTGGTAATGTGGTAGTTGGTGATAATATGCGTCGTTTCCTTGTCGACTGATGAAATTAGAATCGGCAGCATTGCCGCGTGGTTTTATGTTGTTCAACAGTGCTAAATATGATATTTGAACTAAGATGGACTTACTAGACTAAGCTTTATTAGTTCGGTTATTCGAATGGTCGGTATGAGACGAAATTTATGTTGAATGAGGAGTGTAACTCTGCTATCCAAAATATAAGTAATTCATACGGCGATCTCAATTACTTTAATTCATATTTGCTGATCGTATCATATTTAATTCATATTTGCGTATCGTATTATAAAAAATAAAATAAAGGATAAATCTCTCGGCGTTGATCAGTCTCTGAGGGTTGCGCCATGCATTCGACTTCATTAAGCATTGTTGGAGGTGATTGAATGCATATCTGGCCTTTACAATATACTCGCGGTGACCTACCGATGTATCGAACCTGTGTTTCTACCCTCCCAGACAAGTTTGGCACCAATTTCCCGACACCGGAGGGATGGAAGGCTTGGTTCGCCATGAGCGCGTGGATCGACTCCACATTTGTGTTTCAGGGTGCCTCCAACCACTGCGCCACATGTACCCTAATTGTATTATAATAGTAGTAAATGATTAGCATTGAAGCCTATAAGTCTTTCACTTACCTAAGAAAGAAAAAGTGTTATTTGAAGACTAGCTTAGTGCTGAAACCAGCTGAGTTACTGTTGTTTACTAATTCACTCTGGAAGAGATTTTTCGGTGTTAGCTTTACCCCATAATTATCTTGGATATTTGATTGCTATGAAATAATTAATTTGCACAGTTTTTCTGTGGCGCTTCTGATTCCCACCAATTGTTATGACGTGACTAGTGCGGCGGTGTTCCAAGTATTTGTTGCTTGGCACTGAAAACTATCCCACGCGATTACCGTTGTTTTTCAGTTAGTCTCACAAAATGTATTCTTATAGTTGTTGCTAAAATTAGCCTGATTTTACCTGAGAGCGGTAGTCAAATTGAATAACTCTGCTCTTTAGGCTGATGCTTCAGGTGGCCAGTATCGGTTAACTACAATGAGCGATGCGTGAAGGAAATTAAACACTGCGAGAGGATATTACATTGTTGTTATCGTATGAGTTAAATAAGAGGATGAAATTTTGCACTGTGTCGAAAAGTTATGAAATATTATCTCAAAAACTCTGCACCATTCGTTAGCTAAACATATTTGGCTGTTCTGGGATTTGCCTCAATTATAGGACCAAGAGCCAATTGCGGCGCAACGTGGCCAGCACCCAAGTGCGGGCATGCTGGTTATACGTGGACTATGAGCGACCTTGTGTAATGCTTATCGGGGGGCGCAGTTTCATTCAGATATGAGGTTCTTGTTCTCTGGTCTGTCGGATCAAATTGTAATTTTCGTACATTTGTTATCATTAGATGTGTAGACTATTATCTGCTCGTTGTTGATACGACGAAAAACTCGCGGTGAAGCGAAAGGGATTAAAACAAGCGGTTTTATACGGATTATGTTATACTTTTTTTTGTTTGTAGAGTAAGCTGACGCCACTTTGAAGCTCTAGGTTGCGACAAGGACGAATGCAGGTTTTCTTGGTACGCTCACCAATAACGCAAAGTTGATCAGGGTTATAAGGTTGTCGAAGTGGCCCGATATGGTGAAGTGAAAAAAAAATAAACCACGAGTTGGGAAAATTAATAGTAAATTCTTCGATTTTATGATGTTTGTAGTGTGACAACCTTTATAGATTGTTTGGATTGTTATAAGCTCAAGGACGTAAAGGTAACGTTTACGACCGAGTTAGAACTATAATAGTAAATTGTAATCGTTAATTTGTTTTATAAATTCTGTTCTTAAGCCATTCATTAACTGGACATCTAGTTCTACTTCTTCTTTAGTAAAATCGTAGGATTGTTCCGAAAGTAACTAAGCAGACGTTTGAGGTCGTGTTGAGGCTGGTTTCAGGTTTTTCATCGTTCGTGACGTTCGAAACCCATTGCATAACTGTAGAAACAATAACGGCAGGTACTTATATGTCAGTGATGCGATGAGCACCAATCTCGTAGCGATGCATGAAAAACATACGAAAAAACCGAAGTAGAATCGAATCTTAGACGGACGTTGATTACAGTCAGCGGGACGTAACCAGTTTAACGGCCACGGCGACGACGGTGTACGGTAGCCGCTGGTTTGTCTGTTACAGTAGTCCTATTCGTTAGTCAAATCCCTCCACATGAAACATGTATTTCAAAGGCCCAATCGAACGATAAGCGTTTAAGCAAGCCTACATTGTTGAAGTTAACATGTAGCTCTCGTCGATAGTATTTAATGTAACATTTCTGTAATAGGATTTTCGATATTCATTTAATGACAGTGTTAACCTTATAAAAAAACTACAAAAAAACCTTAAAGCCAACTATAATTTTTTACGGCCGGATATGACATAAAGTACAACCACAATGATGCTGAGATGCTCGCAAAACTTGGACCCTGTGCCAGATCGAACCACGATTACCCTCTCCGGGGGCTCACGTGTGACACACTGCGCCACGGAGACTCTTGCTCTGCGTTTGTCTCGGCTAGTTTTTCCAGTTTCATTTAGTAACTTTTTTAATGGTCGATTTCATTATCTAAATATATGGTTTTTGTCAATATTTTCAAAGATATTCCATGAATATATCAACTGGACACGTGTTGTTCTATTAAAATAAGCGTTATTTATTCTATCATGTGCAGGGCTTGATAAAGTTAATACAGAGCACTGCTCAACAAAAGTAGATTGTTAAAATTTACAGAGATTTCTGACTAATACTTGTTCAGTTCGAACTTCTCTGTTATTACTGCTATGTATAAACCTCATTTTCCCTTAAATGTTTTAACGACTTCTTCAATTCAGTCTTGAAACTTCTGTTGATTTGTTTAGTGCATCTTCCGTAGTCTTTCATTATAGTCTTATGTCTGTGGAAACTTTTTTGAACGGTTTTTGGACGAATCTGACCAAGAAATTCCTCACAGCTAATCTTCATGGTTTATGGGGTATCCATATTGAAGGCTTGGATATTCTAATTATTATCAATTCTTTTATGATCGCATACGCTTGTCGTCTTAGAGCCGTATAACTAGGAAGAGAAGTGTCTAAATGGACGCCGATTTGCAGAGGCTTGATAGTGAGAAATTTTTTTGCTGTTGACTGACTTTTCTCTTTTTTTTCTAATCGATTTCATTGATTGCTATTCGAATTTTATTACCAGCTTTTTTTCGGATCTTTAACAAGAGAAGGTCGTGAGTTGAAGTGAACTTTTCCGATGACAGAGCTACTAGGTTTGTGCGGATTTGGTTGATCGTCAGGCAGTTTTTCGTGGTGATTTATCGCTCGGGCCTCATAAATACCAGTTCCATGTTTAATTCTTCTAATAGACTGCAAAAAAAAAGTAATCACCACAGTATTATTTTTGAAATGACATTAATCATATGGAAGAAAGGAAAAAGATGAACTCTAAAGTCTATGCAATCCACAAGCTTAGAAAAATACACATGAGTACATCTAAAAATGACGTTTTCTAGCCTCGTCTCAAATCCAGAGAGCACCCTGAGGCATAAGCACCCTAACCCTTACGCATATTTCCATAATCTTTTTCTGTTGGATTACATGACTTCTAACCATCACTATCACACCAAACAACACTATCCACAGATATTAAGGCTAGTTAGGAAGTCAACTTCCAAAACGAAACCTCATCAGCACTTAACAAAAATTTGACGTAAACGTATGATTAGTGTACTAGTTCATCCATTACTGTCCGTTTTTCGTTCCAAATCTTCAGACTACGAGAATTCTCATGGAACTTCAAATAGAAAAAAAAACTAACTAATCTAGTCTCGTCAACCTCATGTGAATCATTTACTAAGTAAACAACAAAAAAAAATGAAGAAAAAGCAATAACTAGGAAAATCAACAGCAGATCTATTCTACTGCAGAACAGCATTGATAACTGTCATTCTTACAGTGAATTTTTCAACCAGTACACTTTCCCAAGACTCTCGTTCTTAACATTGTTTTTCCATTTCGATTCTCCAGTCGTCAATCACACACTCCATCAAAGTCATCATCGGTCCACTCGGAAGCTCTCGTATCACCTTCAAGCATCTGACAAAGTCTTTACGTATATGTGGGCAGGTGAGATACGGTAGTTACCGGCATTTGAGTCGTTGAGTTCGTCATGGCTCATACTGGGTTATCCTGGTCTAGTGCTGAGTTGCCGTCAAAAACACCTTTATCCCTTTCTCGCACCCTCACTCATATTCAATCAAGAACTGGTAATTGAATGTGTGCTGCAGTTTGTTTGGCGCTCTAGTCAGCGATATTGACATTCTATCTTAATCCACTGTTTTCAATTACTGTCGCCACCAGCGTAGGTATATCTACTAAGTTCGCCAAAGTGTTTGCCGTGTTTTGAGCCCATGTGAATGACAGCTGTATTTGTTTTTTTTCTGATCATTTTCTACTTATTATGGCTATCATTTGAGTGATGGTTTACTTTCGGTGCTATCTAATACTCCAGAAAGAGTAAGCAACTGACTGAACCAGAGGAACTATGTCGGCTTTTACAGAAATCTTGTCTAATCATCGCCTAGGTGATAGTATTCTGAAAATCGTTTCCATGAAAAGAATAAGAACTATGTTCCTCATTCTATGGCCTACAATTTCGGTGGTGCTGTACTTTTCTGGGGCAGACTTTGGCCAGGCTGACATCGGGATTCCAGGGAACCACAATGGCTTAACCAGCAAATCTCCGAAAAATGGTGATTATGCTGGGGCCCGCACAACCAGTGAGGACGGGCCATTCAAGTGTTAAGTAAGTAAGCTTTTCTTGCAGTTCTCACTTTATCCCTATTGCCGTTTCTTAGCCTTTCTCACCATACAAGTTTTCCATTATTCTCATATTGTGTTTTTCTGCTATTGAACAACATTTTGAACACCGAGTGAATTTAGAGACCTTATAACTTGACTTGAGACTTTCTTTTCGATATTTGCTGAGTTTCTTTTCTATACTCTTAGAATCGACAACACTACAATGAGTTACGAGATTCTTGCTAGCTTCCGTTAGTATTCACTCTTCACTCTGGCCGATGATGAATACTCCCCACGGGGAATGGGCCATCGTTTTGCTCTCGGCGATCCGCGCTTCAGATTTCTATTTCACCTTGATTTATTGTGCATGAGAAAAAATGACCATTCCTTTCGAGCCTGGACTTCATTCTACGTTCCACTATCGGTTTGACTAGTCTGCTAACCGTCAGTTATCCAACGTCTAGCGGAAACTCATTTCTGAGCCTCTTGTGTTCTTGTGTGATAACCGGTCACTACAGATTTTGAACCGCTGAAATACTGTTTTCAATTACTGTCGCCACCAGCGTAGGTATATCTACTAAGTTCGCCAAAGTGTTTGCCGTGTTTTGAGCCCATGTGAATGACAGCTGTATTTGTTTTTTTTCTGATCATTTTCTACTTATTATGGCTATCATTTGAGTGATGGTTTACTTTCGGTGCTATCTAATACTCCAGAAAGAGTAAGCAACTGACTGAACCAGAGGAACTATGTCGGCTTTTACAGAAATCTTGTCTAATCATCGCCTAGGTGATAGTATTCTGAAAATCGTTTCCATGAAAAGAATAAGAACTATGTTCCTCATTCTATGGCCTACAATTTCGGTGGTGCTGTACTTTTCTGGGGCAGACTTTGGCCAGGCTGACATCGGGATTCCAGGGAACCACAATGGCTTAACCAGCAAATCTCCGAAAAATGGTGATTATGCTGGGGCCCGCACAACCAGTGAGGACGGGCCATTCAAGTGTTAAGTAAGTAAGCTTTTCTTGCAGTTCTCACTTTATCCCTATTGCCGTTTCTTAGCCTTTCTCACCATACAAGTTTTCCATTATTCTCATATTGTGTTTTTCTGCTATTGAACAACATTTTGAACACCGAGTGAATTTAGAGACCTTATAACTTGACTTGAGACTTTCTTTTCGATATTTGCTGAGTTTCTTTTCTATACTCTTAGAATCGACAACACTACAATGAGTTACGAGATTCTTGCTAGCTTCCGTTAGTATTCACTCTTCACTCTGGCCGATGATGAATACTCCCCACGGGGAATGGGCCATCGTTTTGCTCTCGGCGATCCGCGCTTCAGATTTCTATTTCACCTTGATTTATTGTGCATGAGAAAAAATGACCATTCCTTTCGAGCCTGGACTTCATTCTACGTTCCACTATCGGTTTGACTAGTCTGCTAACCGTCAGTTATCCAACGTCTAGCGGAAACTCATTTCTGAGCCTCTTGTGTTCTTGTGTGATAACCGGTCACTACAGATTTTGAACCGCTGAAGTTGTCAAATTAAATCCTTTATTTCCGCATTTGCACATAAGTTACCAATGGAATGTGAGAATCCTTAAGCACGAATTTCTCTTTATTTCCAACTGTTTTAACAGATTTAGCAAATTTCTTAACCACCCAGCTGATGATTAAAAAAGAGAAGAGCTTTGCCAGCGTTATACAAATCTTCATGTGGTTTAACTTCATAGAATATTCTTTTTCTATAATGGAATGTAAAGCGTATGGAGCAATGACTACCTTTATGTCGCTAAATGTTAACGATTGAGAGAAAAATTTACAGTTGTGATCATACTTGGATACCTGGTCGGCCCGTCTTCACTCGTTGTGCGGGCGCCAGCATAATCCCCACTTTTTTTATTTTTGGTGACCTTCCGGTTGAGCCATTGTTGTTCCCTGGGATCCCAGGATCAGTTGTGACTACTAAAGATCAAGAAGTAAAAGGCTGTCAAAGAATCGTATATCAGGCAGGCATGATGAGAACTTAGCGCGTTTTCCCAGATGTTGTCTACAAGAGATGGAGTCTATATGCATCATATAAAAAGGGAATGCACGCTCGCATAGAAATCATTCAAATACGAAATTTTAGTATCATATTTAGTTTATTTAGAAAGGAGATAGGAAGAGATCGATGAGCAGTTCATAGAAGTTTATAAGAATCTAGATATAAAAACAATAATTCGTTTTCAAGGTATGTGTTCAACGTCGTTGGTAAGTCATGGCATCAGGCATGTTTGCGATGTTCGGACTGCCTATTACCGATGACCGACACCTGTTTCAGTAGAGACGGACTGATTCTTTGCCGAATTGACTTCACTAGGTCTTTACTGTCTGTCTTAATAACTTAGTACTTTAACATAACTAGTAAGATGATAACTTCTAGAATAAAGTTATAAAGCTGAGACGACGAAGAGAAATGCTTTGGTTTATTCTTTTTATAGGAGATACGGTCAACGTTGTGCTGGTTGCGATGGAGCGCTTGAGAAGGAAGCCTTAGTGAGAAAAGCTCGTGATAAGGTGTTTCACATTCAGTGCTTTCAGTGTTCGATTTGTCAACGAAGACTTGATACCGGTGAGCAGGTAAGGAGATACCTTTTTAATTTGATTCCCATCATGGATTTCGTGAATTTTCTTGTTCTATCTGACAATCTTAGCAGTTTTCATTGTATCTTACATACTATTGTAAAGATCAAAGACTTAAATTTACGAGATAATGCACTTAAATTCAGCTCTTTCGTGTTCCAATTCTATAATGGAAGGATCCTTGTAACTATTCATTCTGTTCGTTGCCTGGATGTAATTTTTCATTAGCGTTTCGTATTTGAGGTTCATACTTTTCGCTAAGATTTGTCTTTTTTCACATCGAATTTCCTTCGATCTCTTCATATCATCACTCCTTCTTCATCTTTTTCATTTATTTGCCTCTTTTTTCTTTTTCTTATTATAAAGATTGGTCCTAAGGTAGACGGACTTCGTCAACAAATGTCGACGATCGAAACTCCATAGCTTACTTCAGTAAACCGTAGAGTTCAAAAATATCAGTGGGTCCTTTCATCGAACGCTTTGGCTATTTGTGAACATGTGTGTGTGTGTGTGTGTGTGTGTGTGTGTGTATGTGTGTGTGAAGAGTCATTGGCTGGCTATCCATCTTTTCGAAAAATATTCCCAGGGGCAAGTGAAGACCCAACCGACAGGAGCAGTCAATGGTTGTGGTTCTAGTTTTACATTTTCACTTCATAATATCTTGAGGATAGGTCATGTTTCTTGTCACTGATGAGTTTTTTGTGCCACTTCGCCATTAAGTCATGGCTCAGCTTGATTTCGATGTCCTTTTGAGCAATAACGTTTCACTAAATCTAGTCTTTAAATGACAAATTCGCAAGGTTGATAGTCTGCATCGGCATTAACCCGGCCTATCACGAACCAGCACCAGTGTTTCCCAAGTAGGAGCTCCACTCGCTTTCCGAATGCTGTAAGTGTCATAGTTTTGGTGTGAGGATCTTTGCTTCTACGATTATTATTAAACTGCTGGACACGCAACTCAAAATGCTCTGCCTTGGCATCAGGTTACTTGTAGCGGGGATTCCGGATGGATGTTTCAAACTGCTGAGCGTTCGGATGATCCTCCTGTGATCCATCGCACGCTGCTCGATACCACGCGGCACTCCCATCCTCGATGAGTCGATGAACCAGTAGGCAGACTGTGATGAAGTCGTTTACTAACATAGGTTGAAACCAATTTCCTCTGTGAATGTAATGTTTTGATGTCGCATTGTGATGTTAAAAAGATTAGTAAAAGTACGTTTACTCAATGTTCTACTGAGACATGTTCATTTCTTTAGAGTTTGAAGACACCTTGAAATCCTTGAGCTGTTGAAGTACGCCTAACAAAAATATATCGGTCTGCCGTCGTTATGTTCCGAACTTAACTTCTATTTCACCTTAAATCCATCAAGAATTTTGTTTGTAGACATCGCAAGTAAAGTTCCGGTGTATACATATACCTATGTATATGTGTACACACATAAATGTTTATATATATATATATACTTGACTGTTCCGTTTTTTATCTTTTCCATTACTTTTCCGTGGTAATTAATACGGTCTACCACTTTTGCATTTGTTACTGCTAGCAACAGACGAAACTTTTCAGTTGTATATTCTCGACGGAAATCGTTTCGTATGTCAGCAAGATTTTCGAAACGCCACCAAAAGCTCAACGCCATCATCAACATCGAATCGACCAGGTACGTGCGCTATAGCAGTTTGATATAATTTATTGTACACTTTTACACAAAACCGCCTACCTAACTATAAAAAGCGGATTATGTAAATTCGAGAAAAGTTGTCGGGACGGAGCTTAGCGGACGCTAAGCGGCCACTCTCGCCGCCATTGGCGGGGCGCGACGGGCGCCACAAAAGGCTCAGCACTCAACTGTGCCCAATCACACCACTACTGCCTTTTATTCTGAACTCTGTACAAAAGAAAAATCACTCGTCGACAGAAACACTGAGTCGAGATGAGTGTACCGAGTCGATAGATGGCATAGAAGTGTTTCGAATGCGGGGAAGTTATAATGATGAAGTTGATGGTCTTTTTTCCTGTTTCGTAATGTCTTTTCCCATGGTTTCCTTGGAAATGTTGTGATAAATGTGATGGTTTTCTTGTTTTGTGATGCTTTTCCTCATGATTCTCTTAGGTTTTTGCGAAATCCACTCTGGATGGTTTCGATTTACGCTTAGCAGCTCTTACGTAAGCATCCACACTTCGTGACTGCAATCTATTCTGTGGAGAAAAACAGAATTGTCTTTGGAAACAGGGATAAATATGAGTTTCTCCACAGTTCAGACTCTGATTTTACACTAGCCGGATATAAAGAAATGCTTTTAAACATTGAAATCCGAACATCTTTTCATCATTTGTCTCTATGTAAATGCAGTGCTTTCGATTAATTTATTCGTCAATGCAAGGGTCATTTTTTTTTGATGAGCCAAATTTTGGTCAACCATGGTAAACGAGTTCTATTCCTCTTGGCTTTACATCTGGACAGTAGAAGCGTAAATATAACTCTCACTCTAAATGATGTTCACTGAGTATTTTTTGTTGCTTGATGTTTACCATTTGGTAGACTTACTATGTCTCGAAATCCTAGGGAAGAAAATCCACTATATATCAAGCAAAAGATGCTCTTATCGATTAGTCAGACGATTGTCAGGAAATGGGTGCCCTTGATTAGGACGTCAAATTGTGATTCGTCAACAGTACTGAGGTTGCTCTAGTGTGCCCTTTTGGCTCTTTTTAAAAGAACGATTATGTACGGTAGATAATTGACTAATGGAATATAAAACCCGAGTCACATCTGTTTCCATTAGTTTCGAAAACTGTAATTGGTTACTTCTTTTGTTGGAGCTAATCGATCCAAACTTCGTTCGTTTTAAAGTTTCTCATGGTGGCAACGAAAATTTTGTGAAGCGCAAATACTGTCTTTTCAAACATTATAACAGAATCCTTTTATCTATCTTTACAAGACTCTACTTTATTTTTTTGTTCTTTTGTTCATAATATCCGGTCAGCTCCCACTGCCACCATACCGAGCGCGTTTTGTCATCATCAGCTGTCTTCCGCATCATAGGGAGAACCGCCCACGATAATCCATGTTCTGTTCCTAATCTTAATGAGTACAGTAACCCGTCTTATTTGCTCATCTGGTTGCCTGGGTATTGATAAACGGCGGGGGTATACGTAGGAAGATTTTCATAAAAGCATTAGGATTCCATTTGATTGATTTTCCAACTCTTTTTGTTTCGTATAACGATGAAGACACTATTTACAGTATCGAATAGTTCGGGCTGCAATTCAGATGCTGAAGAAGAAAACGTTGACGGTTCAGAGGATGTGAGTCTACAGACTTTTCATTCAATTATTTAGGACAGATTGCAATAAATTTTTTGCCTGTTTGATAGAATGACATTTTTTGGCCAGGTTGATAGTAGCAATGAAGGGGCGGTGTGGCGTACCTTCTTTCGGATTATTTGGTGCGCTCGTTCATAAATTGACCGAATATTATAATATTGGAAAAGGAGAGTTTTGTTATTAAGTAATAGTTTTTGTTGACAAACCACGATTGGAAGCTATAAATGTGTGTATAAATAAATACACAAGAACATTCCATTGACAGGTTCCCGTCGATGAGATGGTTGTCGGTGATAGTGAGGGAAAAGACGACGCTGCAGCGGCAGCAAAACGACGTGGGCCACGAACTACGATTAAAGCTAAGCAGGTGGATTTTCTTCGCCTAACATCCAGAGAAAGTCATTTTCTATGGATTTCATTTTAATGATACTTGAGGAAATACCGTAGGCAAAAATATTGCAAAAAATCTGCCTTCGCTAATGAACAACGATTTTTTTTCTCACCGTATCACTGTTAAGTGCAAAGTAGTTGCCGGACTTATGCTCTGCTTCTCGTGGTGTTCATGACTTCTCTAATTGTTTCGTTTTTATTATTCGACTTATTAGACTATTCGAATATTATGGATGCCAAATTCTTGGGCTAAATCAAAAGAACTCTTTTTCTCCTTCTTGGACTACTTAAAATGTTTGTAGATGTTATCGGTGTCCGTAAGGTCGTTTTTTGCTCAATAGATTTGTTATTTTGTCGCCCATTTTGTAGAATTCATAAAAGTTTTTAAACAAAAACACTAGCAGTTCTTAGTCCTGTCTTGTTTGTCATGACTTTCCCATTATCGCAAATTTTACCTGGCGTTCCATTACTACCCCGAAATTCTCCTGCAGTATGCAACAATCGTGAGGGGTTGCCAAGGAAAAAAAAGGAAAAAAAGAATACATTATTGATTCATAGATAAGGGATACTGTAAGTGTTCGTACTATTTGTGTGGGTTCTCACGGAATTCTGCTGACTAACCTGTTGTCAGTTTCATTCTCAAACGTGAACAATACTTTTATCGACTCGGTGCCGTCAAGTCGTCCAAATCGATCGGCATCATCGTTATTTATGATTTCTTGAATTCAAATTTGGGAAAGAATATTCTGTTTTTCTTTATTATGTGCTACTTTTTAATGCTGTTTTTTCAGTTAGAAACGTTAAAAAACGCTTTTGCTTCAACACCGAAGCCAACACGACATATTCGCGAACAGCTGGCACAAGAAACCGGCCTCAACATGCGGGTCATACAGGTTACTGTTGTTGCTGTTGTTGTTGTCGTCGTTGTTGTTGCTGTTGTTTTACTGATTCTTTCTGAATATGTGAATTCAATTTTTATTCATATGAATTTCACTGAATCAGGCAGTCGTTAAAGTTCAGACTTGAAGAAAAAAGAGATATTCTACCGATATAAAGCTGCACGGAATGCTTCAATTAGGCTCCGTAAATAGCTCTCAACTGTGGAGTATTTATGATTTCTGGGCATTTAAACTATTAAGTGCATAATATATATGATTTGTAAGCATTCTTGCATTGATTGATTGCTAGCATGAGGTTGGTGAAAACCGAAAAAGCTTGGTTCAGCTAACGGTTCGGCCCCTTACCTTCTTCACCTTCTGAAGCACATAGTTTGAATATAGAAGTATCCTACGTATTTTTTGTTGCATTTAAGTGTATTTCGTCGACTTTGCCTCTAAGAAGGAGATAGGAAGATTTTTGATGTTAAGATTTTCCGCTAATGTGAGTTATGGGAAGCGAAAAAACATACCAAGGTAATATTTTTCGCTGAATGGTGCTGTGCAATGAGGAACCGATGCATTGCCACTTTCCATTTCGGATTTTCTTCTCGTTAAGAAGGCTTTTCTTTGCAGGACCTAGTTGACATTAATTAGATAAGAAATATGTGCAGTATTTTTCCGAAGAAAAAAGATTTATAAGGTTTTAAATTGGCTAGAAAGAATCTTTTACTCTTAGAGAAAGTAAGAAAACCTTTTTGAAGATCTTAAAGAATCGTAAAGAAAATTTAGTTGTAGATGGCTTTTTTTACGATGTGATGTCACAAATGTGAGATATCTTGTGGTCGTAGATCTGGACTGATTCTGTCACTGACAATTCAGATGAGCGCTCCGTTGGGAGTTCAGCTTCCCGTGAAATCCTGAAGGACTCATTCGTTCACGGGAACCGTAGCCTTTTTATCGATTAACACCGGATATCATAGAAGTATATTTTGCTTATGAAAAGTACTCAAAAGTTTTCAAACTTATTTTATACTGCAAATTTATGATATTTTATGAATAGTTTTTGGTTTTAGTGGCGTAAAAGAGCAAAATGTTTGTGGACAAGTGACGCTCCGCGCAAAAGTTTGATGAGAATCACATCAAAGTGTTATTTTACAGCCAAAGTTCTGTTCGCATTTTGTTTCAGATAAAAGAAAACTTAAGATCTTTGCTAAAACTTTGAGATCCATCACACTAACACGGAAACAAATAGATCTTTTTTGTGCTTTTTCTAGAAGCCTCTCAGTAATATTCTTCCACAAACCGGCTTTTATTAAACCTCGGCTTAAATAATCAAGAGTGTGTTGGTTTATTAAGGAAGCCCGAGATAGATGTAGAAGTCTTATTCGACTAGCGTTTCAACGCCTTCATCTTCTTCAGGACCAGATTGACCCAAGTTGATGCTCTACAGGTGGTCATCATCACGGTATGGTTATTTTGGGGCTTCAATAATGATATTGATACTTAAATTTCCCGTTCAATCACTTTTCTCAAAGTGAACGTATCAAGCGACAGCTGTGGAGTTACTATCGTCAAAATTCTATTTTTTCCAGTTGCCTTTGGTATGTGAACTTCTGCGCACGAACGGATGGAGGATACCGTCATTATGAACTACTGATTGAAACGTGGTTCTGGAATTCCTCTCATCTCAATGGTTGATCCTCCCGGCTTTGGCCGTCACTGGCGACGACGTCGACCACACCGGCCGTCATCGTTGATTAGATTCGGTGGTGTGTTTGGGTCTCTGTAGTCGGAAGCACTCTCTCATCCATAGCTCATTTCCCTCTTTAATTCACCTGCTTCTCCCTCGGGAAGCCAATTCAATTACCGTATCCGCGTGCGCTTAGCATTGCAGAATAGCCGGAGAACGGCAGGCAGCAGCCACAGGGCACAACCTCCTCCATCGCCGCTGTCGCTGCTCTCGTCATCGTCCCTACAGTAAGAAAGTAGTGACCGAAAATTGGACCACGAAATGATCAGATATTCTTGAAGATGAAAGAAGCTGTTTATTATACGAATGAGAAGATTACGTTTTAAGTTTTATTTGCCGAGGTTATAAAATGTTTAGCCGAGTGGATTGCATGTCAATTTGACCTTTCCAGGATCTAAAGAAAGCGAAACCGCCGAAATATCGGCTATTGTGAATTGATAAATGCTGCAATAACAACCTCGTGTTTGCTCATCAGGAAAACGGTGTATTCTTGCTCAATACCAAGGTTAAAGGAGAGTCGGTCTTAGGACTTTTCACGGATGTAAACTGAATACTGTACTGTACTGGATACGTAGCGGATAATGGTTATTAGATAGGACGACAAAACGATCGACAACCCAACGACAAAAGTATTTCAGCCGAATGGTTTTGTCAACCTTGTGTTAGGTCGTCGATGGAAAAATGCTACTGTAAACGGACTTTCATTTAACTCTAGTGAGAACACTCTATGTACTTTCGCTCAGTGATAAGCTAACGCAAGGTTGTTGTTAGACATTTACCTGGTACTTTTGGTAGCAAGTGGTGACTGTTTGGTAACAACCTCGTGTTAGCTTGTCGATGAAAGAAAGTGTATTGGAAAAAATACAATTTGATTAGTCGTTCTTAGTTTAAAGGAAAGCCGGGCTTCGAAATGAAAACGGCAGGACAACGGAACTAATGACTGCTAAGTATTTATAGGAATCCATATGAGGATTTTCTGGATAGATTGAGCAAATCATGAATTGGTCTCAATTCAAAAATCGATCGTTTTCCGTAATCTTTTGTTTTTTCCTCGGAAAGTTTCAAAGATTATTACTTAATAAGCATCATAAGGGATTGAATTCTTCTAAATAACTAAGGAAAACAATGGTTCACGTCCTGAAATATTTGCTTATATATCCCTTATGATTAAATCGAGTAAGGAAACTCAAGAATAAGAAAAGACAAACATTATCATTCTAACTCCCTTTAAGTGTATGGTATTTATTTCTACCGATCCTTCTCATATCTATCCATCATATTATTATCTCCTTTTGTAAAGTAATACTTGAGACTGAAATGTCTTGAATATCTAATCTTTCTAACATCAAAGAAAATACAAATCCTACATCTAGCGATTTAACCCCGATGAAACATCAGCAAATGTCAACCTTCACCCACAAAACCTTTCTAATGCAATCATTTTGATATTGATTTATTTCTGTTACTAACAAAGTAATGTGTTAGATTAGTACCAGTATTAATTTGTCAATTAACTATAATAATATCGATCAATACTGGTGACATCTACGTTCTTTTTTAGCTGTACATTTCTAGACGAATCAATATTTTTAGTTTAATGATCTTTTTCCAAATGTTCATGGTAATCATTTCCTTGGAATCAGAGTAAAAACAGCCTTCACAGATAAAAAAAATATGATTTTAGGTTTGGTTTCAAAATCGTCGCAGTAAAGAGCGACGAATGAAGCAGTTACGATTCGGCGGTTTCCGTCCAACACGACGAAATCGAGGTTCACGCGATGAAATCTGTCAGGATATTTTCCCAGCAGGTATCACCGTCACTTACTCTTATTTCCACCTACTTAACTTATAATAGACTTAGTAGAGAATTTCACCTTAACTTATGACATGGTAGAGCAGAAAAGCTCGTTCTACAATGGTCTTTAATTTTACAGTCTTGCACTAACCAGTTAAGTTAAGAGCATCGACGTACTGTTTTTACCGCTCTTAAGATCTTTTTCACGCGAACACTTTAACACCGTACAACGATTACAATAGCATTAGCGATAATGTGATAGGTATAGTAATGATCATAGTAAACTTTTATGGAGATGGAAAAAAACTCATGAATTTAAATACTAGACGTCAAGAAAACTTCTTGTATACTTGGATTCTTTGATGCCCCCTCGTCACTGATTGTGCGGGCCCAGCAGACCCTCCATTTTTTCGGGGATTTACTGGTTTAACCACTGTAGTTCTCTGGAATCCCGATGTCAGCCTGGCTAAAGTTCGCCCCAGGTGACGACCACAGGCAGCCGTAGCCGTTGTAGAAAACTTCACAAGTGAATATAAATCAATATACAATAGATAAATCAATATACAATAGATAAATCAATAAAATATCTTAGGCTTAAAGAAAATTTCCATTATTCAATACTTTGTCAACATCTATTCTATTATTCAAATGTCTGAATGACTTTATAAAAACACAGTTTTTAAAAAGCCAGAGACAGATCCTTATTTCTTCAACGTAACGTATTGTGTAGTTCTAGTTGAAGAGCATCTGTTTTACTAATACGATGAATTTTTCCCTCTATGCGATTTTTAGAGAACAGCTCAACAGAAGAAGAAGATTCATAAAATTTATTCCTAAACTGTACATTTTCTGAATCATCGTGGGTTACATTCTCTGTTCAGCATGAAGAAATTCGATTTTTGTAAGCGGTGTGGGTACAAATCCCCAACTCTCATGGAGTTTACCTTCTCGTCTGCCAATTCCTTCTCAGTGAAATAAAATTGAAAAACTATCGTCGAAGTACTGAAGACAAATGTAGCCTAAAGAATAAGATCGAGACAACTGTTTTCTACAAGTGGTTCTGTTGTCTATTCATCAGTTATTGAGATAAAGGATGAAGATAAAGCTCTGGCATTGATCAATCCCTGAGGTATGCGCCATGCATTCGACTTCATTAAGTATCGTTAGAAGTGGTTGAATGCATATCTGGCCTTTACAGTGACTTGCTGTGGCCTACCGATGTATCGAACCAGTGCGCTATCCTCCCAGACAATTTCTGATCTGGTACCAATTTGCCCATAGCGTCTCCGGCGACTGCGCTACACGCATTCATCGTTGAGATACTGTGATGAAATTGGATTACTAGTCGATCGGTGATGCAATCATTGTCTCTGCTAAAACTATTATTGAGCAGAATCTTTCATTGAAGAAGATTGCCTCTAAGATATTCTAAAGTGGAGATACCAAAAGACGATATCCTTAACTGAGGTTCATAATGGTGGCTTATAATGGCGCTGAACGGTCGAATGCAACTCACAGCGGTGATGACCCCTTGTGTATGACTCAATAGTGGTGCTAAGCCATCAAACGGGACTCATAGCGGTTATGAACCCTCGTGTGCAACTCATAGTGATGACCTTTGGTGACCTATGAGCCGTATGGGAATAGCACATGCAATTGCCAGCCTGAGCGGTTGATTGCGATGATTACGGAGCATTGCGTCATAATACGGGGACCGCAGGTGACACCATCGCCCACCACCGTAAACCGATGATGACCATATGCGCTCGATTAAGCATTGAAGAGTCAAAGCACTTGAGTTCGGCTAGCATCGGGTGATGGCGTATCTGGTCGACGACACAATGATCTGCTGCTGTTGTTGTTGTTGCTGGAAGAGGAGAAGAACCGAACGAATTCGACTTCAAAACTTCATCGCCGATATACCGACTCTTTCGGGTCAAGGAGGGAATGGATGACTATTAAAGCGCATAGTTGTTTTTATACTACCAATATTGAGCTCTGAACACGCCAGAAATAAGGAGAAAACGACAAAGTATGATATAGGATTAGAAGGCAGTTTTGGAATAGAATACTAGAATATGATGCAAAAAAATAAACAAAAGCAGAATAGATTACCATTTCATTTATGTCTGAAGGGGCAGATTCGTATTATGCACACCCGACGAAAAGCGGTATCGATAGAGAAAGGGTTGGATGTTCTTATGAAATGACAAGCAAATGAGAACTTCAAAGCATAAGCACTTTAAATCGCTAAAGGCTAACTAGAACTTGAACTGGAATTAATACAGCGATGGCAATGATTCTGTCCCAACGAGTTACCGCCTCATCGTGACTAGGAGGTGTTCCTGGGTGTCGGACTGCGATGTACAGCGGCGGATTCATCCGCTGGCAGGGTCTGTCAAGCTGGGAAGTAGTCCGGAGTTTTCATCAGGAAGCCTAGCCAAGACTAAACCAATACCAGGGTCAACCACCGTCCTAGTATCAAAGTCGCGTGGTGGCAAACCTCCCTGTAATCCACAAGAGAACCGAACGAATTCGACTTCAAAACTTCATCGCCGATATACCGATTCTTTCGGGTCAAGGAGGGAATGGATGACTATTAAGACCATAACTTGTTTTTATACTACCAATATTGAGCTCTGAACACGCCAGAAATAAGGAGAAAACGACAAAGTATGATATAGGATTAGAAGGCAGTTTTGGAATAGAATACTAGAATATGATGCAAAAAAATAAACAAAAGCAGAATAGATTACCATTTCATTTATGTCTGAAGGGGCAGATTCGTATTATGCACACCCGACGAAAAGCGGTATCGATAGAGAAAGGGTTGGATGTTCTTATGAAATGACAAGCAAATGAGAACTTCAAAGCATAAGCACTTTAAATCGCTAAAGGCTAACTAGAACTTGAACTGGAATTAATACAGCGATGGCAATGATTCTGTCCCAACGAGTTACCGCCTCATCGTGACTAGGAGGTGTTCCTGGGTGTCGGACTGCGATGTACAGCGGCGGATTCATCCGCTGGCAGGGTCTGTCAAGCTGGGAAGTAGTCCGGAGTTTTCATCAGGAAGCCTAGCCAAGACTAAACCAATACCAGGGTCAACCACCGTCCTAGTATCAAAGTCGCGTGGTGGCAAACCTCCCTGTAATCCACAAGGGCTACGACTACCTGTGGTAGTGAAGACCTGGAGCAGATTTTGGCCGAGCTGACCTCGTGATTCCAAGAAACCATAGTGGCTTAAGCAGCAAATTTTCGAAAAATGGTGATTATGCTGGGGTTCGCATAACTAGTGATGGCGCTCCGTTATAGCAATGGTTTGCTTCTGGTTGATTTTCGAAACAATTTGACTTCATTGAATCGGACAAGTCGAACCTTGATATTCAGGGATATTTTTCATCGGATGAAGGCCAGTTACCTTGAAGATTTATATTAACTTTTTTATCTTTGGTTTTAGTCTTTCTTTTGGCAATATCTTTATTAGCTCTAACATTTATCCTGGTTTATCCCATTAACGGTTTTTAATTAGTTTATACTTGATTATAAGGGAAGAAGATGAGCCTCGGATAAGAATTGCCTCAAATATGAAATCAGCGAACGAGCACAGATCTTATTCAATTTACCGTTTCGCTAACTAATAATCAATTGTCTACGATTTCTAAAGATTGATTGATAGCGTTTCTTGTAAACGGTAATCAATAATATTGGAAGGGCTAAGTGTTCTCCAATTAGTTTATGTACTATTTAAACATTTGTAAAGAATTCATAACTATAAAAAAACGTTCCACCTAAGTGGATTTAAGAAAAAACAAGTGAAAGAAAAAGATTTATTCGAAATGAAAAAGGGTAGAGAAAGGGACTAGCTGGAAAGCTATGATGTTGATGCAGGTGCTCCGCGATTTTTCACTGATCCAGAACGGATCCTCTTTCTTCGGAACCATGCAAATTTTTCTTTCGTTTGATCTATGGGTTATAAAATTTTAAATTCATCAAAACATTTTTAGATGGTCCGCCTCCAGGGTTTTTTAGTCAGCATCCGATTGGTTTCTTCTGTGATCCGTACGCTGAACGAGGACCTCTTCCGCCAGTGCCGGCGTTTCCAGTCGCTACCGACACCCCTCATCCGTTAGTTCATGGTGAATTACTGCGGTATTCATAAATGCTAGAATATTTATAGCTAGAGTAGAGCAATGTGCTCTATACACTAATAAAAATAGGACAGAATTTTAAATTACAATGAAAAAGCTTTTATGACCTCAGTATTACCTCGTCAGTTTAAGTTAATTGAGTAGGTTTCTTTACTCAAAACTATTTTGAGTGCAAACTCAAAACGAAAATTGCATAGCCGAAGAACTATTCTAGCAAAACCCTCTAAAGAAACGATCAATAACGATCAGGAAATTTCACCTTCTTACATTGTTTCAAGGTTCTAGCTTCTTCTTGCTCACTTCCAGTTTTTCTTTCTTCACTCTTTTAGTTTTTCTTATTAGCTTTCGTAATGCAAACATAACCAGAAATCTTTGTTGCAGATGGTTTTGGTGAGCGGACGTCTCCTATGACTGGTAGCGGCAGTGGAGGTATTGTGCCCGCTATTCCCACTTCCCTTATTCCCACAGATTTCGACCACGACATGGGTGGATATCAACCGCTTCCGTCAATGTATTCCAACGAATTGAAAATGCATCCGATGGCCGGCTGGTAGCTTCTGATTGATCCGTCAGGGACTGCAGTTTGTCTATCGTAGGCTCTCAATTCGTATGCTTCACTAAGATCTCTCGGTCTTAAGTGCTTCGATATCATGAGCAGAAAAATATGAAACTAGTTTGATTGGTTTAACTTCACGAGGCAGAGAATTTGCTTGTAATGATCTCATGAAGCCGTCAATGACGAGCATAAACCAGGGCATATCCTATTCATCCTTACATCAATTAGAAGGTAAACAGCCACTCTGAGAGATTGTGTACAGTTCTTAGGATGAACTCATCAATGATCGATATATCAATATATCAACTCTTCTATTAAATTATAGACTGAAAGTCAACTAGTCATAACGGAGCATATCATTGACGGCTTAATGAGACTTCGGTATTCTCTTTTCTTTCCGAAGTGTAATCCTGTACTAGTTTTCATCTCATCGATACAACGAGACCTTTTTTTTGAGAATCTTCTTAACCTCAGCTTAACTTCAATTTGCCATATTTTCCTAGCCGGGCCCGCTAACCTCGTTCCGGATATCCAGCTCTTGTTCACTTTCGAAACGATGACAGAATTAAAGAGAGGAAGCTTTTTTCTCATTTTTCTATGATGTTGTAGAACTTCTTGAAATATATGGGAAATTATCCCCCGCTGTCTTTTTATATTGCGTCTTCTCACCATTCAGTCCGTGTATTGTGATATACAATATCATTTTTCCCATATCATCAACTTGTGTCCAGGTTGTTTCTTGTATTTTCAAGTAAATTATTTATTTTTTAGTGCTATATGAAAGGGAATTTTATGATTCAAGGATATCAATGAATGGCATAGCTCCAACATCGATGTGTTGAACAGACCAAGAAGGGAAGCCCAGTTTAAAACGATAAATTATAAAGTTTGCGGCAACGACTGATTTCTGCAAAACTTTCTTAAGAATATTTAGTAAACTTAGTTCCATTCGTAGCATCTGTAGGGGTTTGTGAATGCAAACTTAGGTTATACAGTGAGACCAAGAAGACCAAGAAGGGAAGCCCAGTTTAAAACGATAAATTATAAAGTTTGCGGCAACGACTGATTTCTGCAAAACTTTCTTAAGAATATTTAGTAAACTTAGTTCCATTCGTAGCATCTGTAGGGGTTTGTGAATGCAAACTTGGGTTATACAGTGAGTTGCGATGTACCAACCTCGTAGCAACACTTTATTCAAACTTATTAATCCAGACAAAGTCATAGTAGTGCTGTTATCTCCCAGAAAACTCTGGTCTCAATTTTTCAAGAAAGAGGAGTTGGAAAACTTGATTAGATTGAGTCTTGGTGTCGAACCAAAGACCACGTTTGTAATACTGGACACTTCCGACCACTTCGCTATACAAACTTAATTATTGGGAACAAATATCAAGTAGCGATAAATATGCATAAATTCAAAATCCCGTAAACATTTGTAGCAGGCCTGGAGGTTTCTTTTCTGGAAACGAAGGAAATGCTCTAGCGGTTAAAGTGAAACGCAATCACACCCTGGTGAAAGGATTACTTACCGAAAAAAACGCAGAAACTATTGAAGAATGAGGTTTCCACCATTGAATTCGAAAAATCGAGTACAAAAAGTAGTGTTTATCGTATTTTGAAGAAGAAGGACACCATTTTAATTATGACGCTACCGAAAATTCTTCCTAGAAGACGTAATGTTGGTATGAGATTCACTATGACGAGTGGTTAGTCTTTGTGTGAGCTAACATCCCTGATGCTCTAATCAATGATCGTCAAGGATTTTTACGTTTTAACTAAGCCTGATTTATTTCATTGGTGCTTACTGTTGCGATAATCTCCTTCAATATACCCTAATATAAACGGAGCATGGCCAGATAACCTTCTATTTGAGTACGGTTGTACTTCTGCTATCTATCTATCCTCTTTCCAAAAGCGATAAACAATTAAGCGGCCTTCTCATACGTGAAGCGTAATGCGCTTCGTATTCATTGATTGAACCGGGTCTCTTTGTGAAGGTCTGATGACCAACAAGGAAAATGGAGATTTTACCAGTATGCGCTCAATTCACACTGTGATTAACTGAGTTAGTTGCAGTAAGAAAAGTGATAGATACTTAAGCTAGTAGTCACAGCCGAATTAGGTTTCCCTCGACATTCACATGCAAGTATGGTGGACAATTGCCCATACAAATGGTGGAAAAATCCTTGGGAATTCCAGTATGAGAAATCACATTCCGCTTCCTATCACTGAGAATAATGTATTATACAATAGAGGCCAGCTTGTCAACCCATAGAAGTCAGCAAATGAATTAATATTTTGTTTTTTTTACGCTTTTAAATGACATGGATTCTTCATAGCGAGTTACTAGCCCTACACCTTTCTATAAAACCTAAAGTAGGAAAAGCTCATGATCAAAAAATGCTGAGATGTTGAACGTCTCATGTAATTCTTAGAAAATCTTGACATTTGACATCGACATCCATGCTTCAAGGTGATCGGGACACGATTAGCATTTTCTGCATGATCTGCGGACATATTGGCCAGCGGATGATTCCGTGGGGAATTCGAAGACGCAGTGACGAGATCAGGTCATCCTCTTCAGAGCTGGGATGCCATTTTGATGATGTCCTCGCTCAGGGTGTGAACGTTTTTTGAACGGCCATCGCTCGAAGGCAGCAGATGAGCGCCTCTCGAATGCAGGTGCATTCGACATTCGTCGTCTGGATGGCGAGCTGTTGAAGCGACAGCAAATCGAAATCGTCGCCGCCCCTAGTCCTCTCAAAGAGCGAACGAACAGGCAACGACGAATTGGCAATGCCGGTTAGGGATGGGCCTGATATGATCGAGATGGTTATGGTCCCATTTGGACATCACATATTGTTGAATTAATCAAACGAAACGGGTTAATTAACCATAATTGAAAAAAACACCGTTCCTGGAAATGCCTTAGAGCCGAATGGTCACGAATCCATTTCATAAACCTAAATACTTGGATGAGCCGTCTTCGCTGGTTGTGCGGGTCCCAACATAATTTCCAATTTCTCGGAGCTTTACTGGTTTAGCTATTGTGGTTTCTTGGACTCCCGGAGTCTGCGTGCTCCCTACTAGGTTGTCACCACCACAGGCACCCGCGGCCCCAAGCGATTAGTTTGGCACCAGGGCGGTGGAGGTTTCTGGTATTGGTCTACTCTTAACTAGACTTTTTGATGGAAACGCTGGACTCCCTCTCAGCTTAGGAGACCCTGTTGGAAGGATGAACCTCCGCTATATACTGCAGTCCTACAACTGGGATTACCTCCCAGCTACGATGAGGCGGTAAACCGTTTGGAGGATTAACCTCAGTAAGTCGTCATTTAATAGCTCCGAGATAGGAATTTGTGGTGTTCAAAAATTCTTCAGACGAAAGTTTGTCGAACACCTCAAAAAACGCAGCGAAGGAATACCGGTAACAGTGAATTTTAAAGAAAGAATAGAGAATGATTTCATAAAGGAAAATATCTAAACACATCTGAATTATTGCAAAGAGCGCTGCCTCAATTCAGCATGAAGTGATGGAATGAAGAATAGCAGTTAATCATCAGCACGAAAAGTTACAAATCACATCAAATTAAACATTTTCAGACCATTACTGATTTTACGAACTTGTCATTACTAAAGAGTATGTGCTACCACTTGGTTAATTTCGTAATCGTAAGATGACACCTCGCGATTCTAGCCGTCGTCTCATTAACATACGGCACAAATCTGAGCGAGCGAAAGCGATCCATCTTTCCGAGCCCGTCGAACGAGCCGTTTTTCCAGCAATTTTTGAATAGTCAATTCGGCATCAGCATAAAAACTAGGAGCAGCACAACGTTTTTTCCGGAGGACTAGGGAGATCTTGTGGATAAACTAGTGGTGTTCCATGTGAGAAAGAAATCACCAAAATCAGTTACGGGTACGCTAACCAAAAACACGTACCCATTTAGGAACACTGGGAGACTAAACTTACCACTCTTAAAGTCCAAGATCTTATGTAGTAAAGATGATAGTTTATAAAAAACAGTGACAATAGAGAATATTGTCACCTGGAGTAAATAGTTATCAGGCCTAACGTCATGAACATTTTGCTGAATTATTAAGCTGTCGAAGAAGAGCTTGGAATTTCAAAACTTTAACTTCAAATGCGTAATCTTAGTCCAAATATGTTGGAGTACTACTTGTATTTCCTACAACAAAATACGGGCTTCTTTATTTGACTTCAGTGAAGTCTTACGATTCTGAAACCCAAGGAAGTCACCGAAGAAGCGATGTGCTTGAAAAATGGTAGTAATCTTTTGCCGAGAAGTGAATGATTGAAACCTAACTAGTCTCTGAATAAAGAAGAATCAACGTCAAACTCCTTTTAATATACAGTTATTAAAAACCATCAATGACTAAATCGTTACTTTTATGATCCAATATATACTCGACTCGACATCATATACCATTTACTCGACCATATAAGGGCGCGTGTGGCGCAGTGGTAGGAACCGCCCTGCAACACACATGTAAAATCGATCCCTGCGCCCTTGGCTCACCAAGCCCTCCATCCCAACGGGGTGGGCAGATTGGTGCCAGACTTGTCTGGGAGGATAGCAGCACTGGTTCGCTACATCGGTAGACCACTGCGAGTCATTGTAAAGGCGAGATATGCATTCATTCACCTCCAGCAATGCTTAGTGAAGTCGAACGCATAGCGCATCCCTCCGGGATCAATCAACGCCGAAAGCTTTACCCTTTTATTTTTTACTCAACAATATGACCTCTATGAGTGTCATACCTTGCGAAAGTAATGGTCACGTTCAATTTCAGGTCACATTGGAGCACTTTTGATCTTTACTTCTGAAATAAACGAGTAGAATCTCTAGGTATTTGTCTACATGAAAGAGGGTTTCTTGTTTCAACACGATAAAATCCCCGTTTTCTTGAGGCTCTGAGATATATTTCTCTCACTTTATTTTTACTTCGTGGCTCATATTTCAAACACGAGAGCAAATGAACAAGCGGTATTTCGTATAGCAAGGCACTACCACGTTTCCTTATCATTTAGGTTATCAATTGCGTTGTTTCGTTCGGGATTTAAAAATCCAAGTTTTTTCAAGACCGACTTTCTTTGTCATCGACCAAGTAATTTACTACATTCTTGATGAGCAAAGGCGAGCTGTTGCTTTGTTCCCTATTACGGTAAAGCCGACGTTTGGGCAGATTTCGCCTTCTTCAGAGGTTACGTTGACTGCACCCACTCGGCCAAACATCTACATAACAAAGCAGAGAAATTACTAAACAAAGATTCTAATATCATTGAAAGCAAAATAGCTTCTTCGCAGACTCATCGCTGTCTATGAGTCCTCCACTGAGCATTTCACGAGGAGATCAATCGTGCAGAGTTCACACGGAAGCGTAATGTGCCTCTCACATTAAAATATCGGTCTTAAATACAGTGTGAGATCACGCGTGATGACGAGGTATTCTTCGCTGCGGTTCATTTTCGAATCCTTGGAATTTACTTAGAATGCTTCGAGTGTTTTACGCGCTGAACTTCGCGACTCCTGTGCGAGGATCGTAACTTCTACTTCAAAATCTTCCCTGTTATGTCGCTGAGTCCTATGCGTGTCTAGTGGAGTAATTGGTTTAACTTGAAATATACCGAAAAGGCGTTCTTCTAAATGATCGCAAAGCGGTCTATCCGTTTCCTCAATGTCATTGAAACGCTGTGTAAGAGATCAAATAAACCGTGCCCGAACTCAGTGCTCGTGCTCGGTGGTATGAAGACGTGGTATTTCTCCTACACCTACCCCCAACAGAAACAGTTTCGTAGTCATTAAAAACTAGAGATAATTTTAATGGTGGCAAGGCTTGATACCAGTCGCTGTCCCATTGATAGCCCTCTTATTTGTGCCAAACACTTCCCGCACCACCTAAACAGTAAGCGGTTTATGCACTGTTTTAACAGCACCATCATTTGCTGAATCTCGAAAACACACATGTTTATTGCTCCTTCGTATTGTATAAGGAGCTCGCAGATGGCTTGCATAGCGAAGTCATTCGACACGTTCGTACAAAAGACGACAATGTCAAAGACTCCATTACGTGCGAGCAGTTAGGACACGTGTTACGTAGAAGCTCCATAGAAATCTAGGTGTTCCTCAGATGAGCTGAAATAAGTTTTACCAAGTCACTAAGGCTAAAAGGGTCATTAAGACTATTGGGGCTAAAATCTATGTTATTCTATGCGTTGGTCCGTCTACACAGTTGGTGATAGGTCTAACCCTAAATAGCGATAGGTCTTTGGACGCGAAATCATCAGCGGGTGCTAACTTATGAGTTTTGGATAGGTAAGTGTTAGTCAGAACATCTTGGTTATTCAATTTTAGATTTGGCTTAACTGATTGTTTTATGTCATCCGCTTTACCACTTTCACTTTGCCATTAGTTTCAATTTTCTGTGTTGACTTTTAACTTTCTTCAGATAGTGAGCTCTAAATGAGAAGCATCTTCAGGAGGTCTTTTGGTTATCTTGACGAGTTGTCACAAATTTCAGTTCCAAGCATTTTTATAATTGAAAGGATACAGTATGAAGACGCAATGAATATGGCGGAGGAAATGCCTCCTGTCCAAGCCTCTAAAGGTCCTGAAATCCTAAAATACTCTAGTGATCGGAAACTAATCCTCAGTGATCGAAAAACCAGCTTTGTCAAAAAAGGATTAACGTTAACATAACACATTTACTGAATACACAAGTATTCGACCAACCGTAATAATTGGACAACCAAGCTCCACCCATCTACGAGTTGCTGTAGTTGTAGTAGGCCATTTAAAAATACCACACTACTTTGCTTGTTGGCCGACTATTTTATAAAATTGAAATAATTTTGTTTTCAGTGTGCGATTTTATTGTAATCACTTTCTATTTACTGCCTATTCTTTTTCAGTGGTAGCACATGATGCGAAATATAACTACGGTGATGCTGAGATATTTGCAAAAGTCCGGACCGCAGATGTCTGCTGTGAGAACCGAACCTCCTATTATCTTCTCCGGGGGCTACCGTGTTCACTACCACACGACGTGGGTCTTTACGGGCAATTTTAATTCTGCGTTTTGTTGAACTGTAAATGAACTATAAGCAGTGGTAATTTTAATGCAACACTACACTAATGGAAAGGTCTTCCAATTTTGGACAGAAAGTTAGAGTAAGACATTGTCACGAAAAAAGAAGAGAAGAAAAGAGAACAGAACACAAGAAATACTGTACTGTGCAATTTCACTGCTGCCCTCATGCCATATGTGATGTACGTATATTGCAACTGCCGAAAATATAGTGGTGGTGTCGTATACGGTAATTACAACGGTCCACAGTTACGAATAAATGTTTACGAACGACGGCGGTAACGACTGTAATGAAGATTGTAATTATAAATTAGGGACAGATGCGCGCCAGAACGGTGTTTAGGAGTAGCGGAAACAATGGCAACAAGAATGGAGACATCTATAGCAGCAGGAAATCTCATTAGGATACGACCACCACCACCAAGCGCATCACCCACACAAGAAGTGTCAGTTCGGCAAAAACTCCCAGTCAGCAATGATGGGGATCTGACGTTGACCAGGAATTTCAGCTGATTCAATGATCTCCAGTTTGTAAATATAGTTACAAGAAGAGCAACAGCAATCCACAGTATGAATCTGCTTCTAAAAACCCGTTTTGCTTTTTGAAATGGTAAATGACAATGGACAATGGACTTTGGAGAATCGATTGCGACCAGTAGGCTCTGAAAAAATGAAGACGTCAGAACGTTAGACGATAAAAAAATTTTATTACAATCTTGTATAAGATTTACCATTGAAAGGTGATTATGAAGACGACTAACGGCTCCTTTCGAATTAAAACTTAAAGATGTCAAACTTCTTTTAAAATTGGGTGATTATTGACTGGACGATGAATCGCACTGTGCATTGAAGTCCCACAATCAGCAAATCCTCCAGTCTCGATGACACGGCGGGCAACCACTTCGTAGGTAAGTGGATAGATAGATAGGTGGGAGAGGAGGAGTACAACGAATGAGTCTAGGCTTTTAGAAGAAGAGTCCAGTCATATAAATCTCGCCTTTTTGTGGTTCCCAAACGTTTTTTGTTAGATAACATCGAGTTTTTTCTTTGATTGATCGGTTTAACTATTGCTATCGCTAACGTACATTTCGCAGCAGTAATCGTTACATTGCTAGAAGGTTCTCTTCCAAAATTCGACTCAGTATACCTAATAGTGAAGGGAGAAAGAAAACTCCGTTTTGTAAGCACTTTGACTTTAATGAAAAGATATCGTACATATCCCATTTAAGCAGATAATCAACAATCGAAATGGTGCAAATTATGGATGAAACGTGTTTGGAGCATGTGTAGAGCAGAGATGCTTTGCAATAAATGGATGGTCACTGGTTTCACACAGCTCTTCGAGTTAATCAAATCCTCGATCTATCTAGGATCTGTGAATTGGTATCAGATTATGGGAGAATAGAAATCATTAGCATTGTTTTTTACTCTGCCGTTTTTACCAGAAATCACCTACCATTCCCGCTAAGGGGTGACTGCTGACAACATTGATAGAGTAAAATCAAGGCCGAGAGAAAGGCAAAATAAAGCCCATGGTTGCTATGGTGGAAAGAAGGTGAGCCTCTGTAAAGAGTCATTTGGTTCTATTCTGGCATGAGGTCCCGCGCTTGGCTCCCATCATTTCTGAACGTTTAAATTAACCGAAAACTGCTGCATCATGAATTGGCACTGAAAGCCAAGTAGCAAAACATGCTGGTTCATTACGTCTACTTTCACCCCTCACGCACAAAAAGCGCGCTTGCAAGAAACGTGTTTCGAACAACCACCGATGTGTGCACCGAAAGAGAGAAGAAGCAAGAATCCTTGAAATTGGCTCCGCGGATGGCCATTTCCAATGGTTATGATGCTGTTGCTCTTCGAGATAGGTCTAGAAAAAAAGTCACGTTCCCAAACGATAATTCTAGCGATAATAAGGTCCCGTTTACACTGCGTGCTTATTTTTCAATGAAATAGTTGCAGCTATAAAACGTTGCTTAAGAAGGCCGGTTTGGAGAATTTGCTAGCAGTAAGTGAAATATCAGCGAACACTCTAAGACGCCAGCTAGTTCTCAATGCCTATGTGCAACGCAAAATTACATAATATGCCCTTACAGTAGAGACGATGATGGCATGAATTCGGGTGCGATTCATTTGATCTCTTGAAAAGCGTGTCGGGGACGGTTACATTGACGTAGAAGAACGGCTTCGCGGCAAATCTAAAGTTAAACCAAATACTCTGACAGGCGCGCATAGGATACAGCGACATAACGTGAGGATTGCGAAGTAGAAGTTACCGTCCTCGAAAACTTCAGCGAGCAAAACTCTCGAAGCATTCTAGATAAATCCCAAGAATCCAACAATGAACCGCAGCGAGGAATACCTCGTCATCAAGCATGGCACACGGTGTTCAGGACTGATATTTTAACGTGAGAGGCACACTACGTTTCCGTGTGAACTCTGCACGATTGGTCTCCACGTGAAGTGCTTAGTGGAGGACTCACAGAAGGCGGTGGGTTTCCGGAAAAACTATTTTGCCTACAATGCGATTGAAACCTTGATTTGGTATTTTCTCTGTTTTGCCATAGACGATGTTATTCGGGTAGGGTGAAGTGAACATGATCTTTGCAGGATCTGAAGAAGACGAAATTGACCCAAATGCCGGGATTACCGTAATAAAGAGTGAAACAACACCTCGCTTTTGCCCATTAAGAACACAGTAACTTATAACAATAGAATTTGTGATTCTACTATCGTGCAAATCTATGTCGATCTCATAGATGTTCTTCATGGTGCAAGCAAAAGTCTTCATGTGTATGTCGTTTGAATAGCCGCCTAGAGGTAATACTTGAACACTGGAGATGCCTAAAATTACCGAACATTTGTCGAAAAAATCCGCGTACTTCGCAGCCAGATTCGATTTCGTACAATGAAGTAAACCAGTACAATATGCGTAATCGTCATGGATAAAGCTACACTTCGACATTTCCATAGTGAAGCCACCTATTAGGTTCACAGGAGCCTAACGATCTACTCTGGTTACCTTTTACTGTCAGAAACAGTAATAAAATTGGTTCGTATCAAAAAATCTAGCACTCCTTAGGTCTGAAGGAGATTACACATGATACAGTGAATCGCAACGATAGAATTTTCTAGACCAATGGAGGCGGAACCACAGTCTTAACTTGGGGCATACTTATTCTCGCCTGCCCAGTTTCTAGAGATTTTAGTAATATTGTGATGCTTCGGCTCTGCAGAACCTTGTAACCATAAACTACTAAAGTGAACTAAATCCCACTGATGGCAAAGAATAATGTCCAGAAGTAGTAGAAAGTAGAAATATAATCGTTTCATTAATTTCCTTAGCAATCAACTTGAGCAGATATTTTCATCTTTCAGCAATCACCGTTGCATAGCAGTAATATCGGAGAGAGAAGAACAAATCGATGAAAAAAAACATAACATAAATATAGCACAAATTTAAAAAGTCCCTGTACTTGAAAACCAGCTTTTATCAGAAACCAGCTTATCATTCATTCACTGAAGTTCCATTCCAATAAGGAAAACAGCAAGTGCGAAGTGCAGTGGTTGGAGGGTACTCTGCAATGCGAAAATGGTCTTTGCTTCGATCCACCGAACTGGTCTAACCAAACTTCCAGTCTCTGCGGTTTCGTTGAATTACTAGAAGATTTGTCTGCGAGGACAAAACACGCTATAGAGCAACCGCCCTAATGCAATGTATGGACCAAATATACATTTAACCAAGTCTGCGATGCTACGAATTGAGCCGAATGCATGACGTCAATTTCAGGCATTGGTCAGCACCAAATACTTTATCATTCATTATCTTTTATAGTGACAACAAATAAACCGTTCGCAGTGTAAAATAAAACTTAGATGACAACTGCTATGAACATATAATGATTGAGCGATTGAAGAAAGAAAAAAAGAGAGAGGAGACGTTTAAAAAATGAAACATCATATAATTAGTGGTAAATTTTAATGAAGGAAAATGATGTCACAGGTAAGGAAAGGTAAGAAATCAGATAAAAAAGCTTCTTTGGAGACACTTCAATACGACGAAAACAACAGGCGACGGTCGATTACGGAATAATTATATAAGATAAAGATGAGAAGTAAAATTAAAGGATTAGTTAATTGAAATTCAGTTAGTCAGTCATTGAAGAATAATTGGCGTTAAAGTTGTAATCGTTGCCGTTTCTCTATTGCAAATTGGAGACGAGGGTTTACAGACACTATTCTAACACAGCCGGCTACACGTAGAGTGGATGGATCCGACTTGAAAATCAGAATTGTTAACCAACTCTATGAGGGTCAGGTAAAGATTTATCTCGTGACAGTAAACTTAGGGTGATTTTAGTTTAAAGCGAAAAATAGCCTCTATGGATCACCTTTTTTATGGATCACCGGAAATCTCTGTATGTCTGATCATCTTTACTATTGTATTGTATTTAATATTACTATATTATTGCAAAAACTATGCCTTTACTTCCACATTTATGCTTGTACACCTATACATACATACATATATATATGTGTATATATATGTATATATATATATACTATTTTATGGTATTCATTTCCACAGTAGAAGGATTCCACATACTACCACATTTCTTGCTTCATATTTTCATCATTATCTTAAGGTTAAAGTGAAAAATCCATGAAGGAAACCTGTAGAGATAATGAATCAATACCCCATCTCAAAGCATGAACATTATCAAGAGTTTTAAATATTATTATCAACCTCGTGTAAGCTCATCAAAGAAACAATAAGTCTAAATGGTTTGCAGCGCTATATCTTGAACTACCTCGAAAAAAACTTAAGTTAACCCTTGGCTTTACAGGAAGATCTATTTGGGCCGGAAACACGGGTTCTTTTTCACGTTAATGCGGGTAGCCAACTTTTTCTTTTCAATTTCTTTGCAAAAAGGCCTAAAGGTCGAAATTCTACCATAGTGTAACTTCTACAAACGTGCTTGGTTTATCCAAAATTTGTAGCATATATATGTGTATATATATGTATATATATATATATATACTATTTTATGGTATTCATTTCCACAGTAGAAGGATTCCACATACTACCACATTTCTTGCTTCATATTTTCATCATTATCTTAAGGTTAAAGTGAAAAATCCATGAAGGAAACCTGTAGAGATAATGAATCAATACCCCATCTCAAAGCATGAACATTATCAAGAGTTTCTCAAGAGAAAAACTATTTGAGTTGACGAAAACTAAGTCTAAATGGTTTGCAGCGCTATATCATGAACTACCTCGAAAAAAACTTAAGTTAACCCTTGGCTTTACAGGAAGATCTATTTGGGCCGGAAACACGGGTTCTTTTTCACGTTAATGCGGGTAGCCAACTTTTTCTTTTCAATTTCTTTGCAAAAAGGCCTAAAGGTCGAAATTCTACCATAGTGTAACTTCTACAAACGTGCTTGGTTTATCCAAAATTTGTAGGTAGGGAGCGTACGGTAAAGCAACACATATCAAACATTGCTCACGGTAAACCGTCTCATGCCAATTACTTTGTGCTGACTAGCGATAAAATAAGGCACTAAGTCATCAATCAGTATAGTTCAATTAAATGACTTATTAATTAAGTATGGATATTTCACATGAGAAGGGCAAAAGGTGTTTGTGAATCGATTTGGTTAACGCTAGTTTGATTAGACAGTCTCCATCCACTCCAAAACGTAGAATCACAAGTACTCTTGCTAAAGATAGTCACCGAACTAATGGCCAACCTAGCCAATGCTGTCTATCCCAGCAATCTAGCCAGTGTTTTAAATTTTTGCTCAAGCACCTCGACTCGTGTTTCCAAACGCATATGATCAGCTTTCAGTTGTCGATTGTCCTTTCTTAGTTGAGCGTTCTGCTGCTGTAACTGCTCGAGTTCCCATTTGAGCTCGTCGCGAGCCTGGATTCATTACAAGTACGTACATCACTAATCAGAAGCTCTCGCCTCAAATTCTATACCTCTTAAACACACAATGAGCAAGTATGAACTAAATAGGATAACCACAGCTTCCCGTTCACTGGGCATAATACTATTAGTGCTTTTCTTTCATGGAGTGCTACCTTAGAACACCTTCCACACCTAATACTTGAAAAATTCTTCGACAACATATTGTAACTAGAATAAATAGAATAAAAATAAATTGAGCAAAAATAATACGGCAGCATTGCGAGCAGATTTCGTTTGCTCAATAGTTAAAAATGCATGTGTTTGAGCTAACCTTACACGTATCCTTTTCAAGCTTCGTTACTGTACTCTCCACAAGGAAGGAGTCAAGTCGAAGAATTCGCTGAGCAGCCTTCAATCGCAAGCCTTCGCCTAGCCTAAAATGCTCATCTAAGTCTCGAAAAAACGAAAACAAATAGGCGAATAATGAAGGAAAAACTGAAAAAAAAAGTGGTTCGCTAACACTACTTATTGCTACTGATTGACTGACACAGAAAAAAAAGTGGAAATTTTTGACGCAATAGTGAAGAAAGTCGGTCTTTTGAGTAACCCAATAGCGATTGGTAGAGTTTTGTGGATGGAGTGCAGATGGCACACATGGTACAACTAGAGTAAATTGAACTTACTGGAGTACACATGCACGCGACAGGGACAAATGGAGATTTCTGCTCACATATGAATCACCTGTATCATCTGTAGTCCCGTTGATCGTCGAGTGACTCGAGCGGGCGCCAGTAAATTCTCCACTTTTCCCTGTCGCGTGCAAGAGTAGCCCAGTGGGTTCTGCTCGACTTAGGAACTCGTCGAGCATCATATCTTTCTTCCAGGCTTTTCGTGAAGACCTCTGACCATCGGGTCGGTGGTCTTCCCGCAGTACGTTTGACATCCCGAGGAATCCAATCATTAATGGCTCTTGTCCATCGGTTATCATTCATACGCATTACGTGTCCTGCCCACCTTACCTTCGACTGTTTGGCGTACAGAACGGCATCCTTGATTTTCGATCGTTGACGTAGGTCGGAACTTCGGATCCAATTCCTTACTTGTGTGAAACGGGATACTCCTAGCATCGTCCTTTCGACAGCGCGTTCGATAACGCTGAGTGATCTTTCATCCTTCTTGCGTAGCGACCAGGTTTCTGACGCATACGTTAGGGCAGGAAGAACCGGTGAGTCGAAAAGGTGAGCACGGAGTCGGGTGTTCTTTGTTCTCTTCACTACATCCTCGATGCTCTTGAAAGCTCTCCAAGCCGCTTGTTTCCTTATGCTCAGCTCTGGAGCTAAGTCGTTCATCATATTGATTTCCCGACCTAGATAGACATAACTGGAGCATTCAGAGATATTCATTCCGTTGAGCGTGAATGGGGCAAACGAAACCAATCCTTTCTTCATGAACATCGTTTTTTTTACATTTAGTCGAAGACCAATCTTTCCACACGCTTTATCAAAGTCCGCAAGCGTACGTTCCTCTCGGCTAATGTGTGGTGTTATAAGGACGATATTATCACCAAAGTAAAGGTGGTGTAACTGCCGACCATCGATTTTCACTCCCATATTATCTCATTCCAATGATCGCATGACATTCTGGAGGGTGGCTGTAAATGATTTTGGCGAGGTTGTATCGCCCTGCCTAACTCCTCTATTGACGTCAACGTTAATATCGTTGTAGAATGGTAAAATCTTGGTTGTGAAATTATTGTATAGCTCACGTAGAATCTTCTTGTACTGAGTAGAGACTCCTTTACTACCTTTACCTTTACTACCATGAATGCTTCTATTTCAAGTGAATCAAAGGCCTTCTCTAAGTCGATGAAAGTGAGACAGAGCGGTCTTTTGTACTCTCGCGATACTTCAATGAGCCTTGTTAACGTGTGAATGTGGTCCATCGTACTAAATCCTTTTCGAAACCCTGCTTGCTCTCATGGCTGTCCTTCGTCCAGTGTTCTGTCAATCCTGTTTAGGATGACTCGAGTGAAAAGTTTGTAGACGACAGACAGCAAGCAGATTGGGCGATAGCTGCTTATATCGTGTAGGTCCCCCTTCTTGAACAACAACAAGGTCTTGCTGATCTTTCACTGAGTAGGGACCTTGCATTCAAACAGGTAATGTGTGAAGAGCCGAGCCAGTGTGCTTACAAGGACTGGCGGAAGGTTCTTCAGGTGTTCTAATCTTATCCTGTCCGGACCTGGTGCTGTTCGATTTTTCACCGACGAAATGGCATGTCGGATTTCAAAAGGGAGAACCGGTGGAACAACATATCCATCCTCTTTTATTTCATAAAACGGGAGATGGACGTGGCTATCGAAGAGATCTGAGTAGTATTCGTGGATGATTTTCTCCATTGCCTTTCTGGACGCTGTTGTTGTTCCGTCTAGGCGTCGGAGTGCAATCATCTTAGTCTTGTAACTGACGAAGGCTTTGCGAATGCTTTTCCCCTGCCTCTGCAGCTTCGACCAATACTGCTGCTCTTCTCTCTTTAAGATCTTCTTTTATAGCCTGTCTGCATTGTTTCGGAAGCTCGGACGATAGTTCGCGATTGCCTGCAGCTCGTGGGATTCCACGCTGGCGTATTAGTTCGAGAGTTTCTGGAAACAGACGTCTCTTGGTGACCTTCGAACTCTCAGATTTCATGGCGCTAACGTGAAGATGTTCAATGAGCCGATCGTATTCCTCCTCGATGTCGACAACGACATCTTCCCAACAGCCGACTAATGAGTTGAATAAGTCCCATTTTGTGATGGTTCTGGGACTTCGGTTTTTGAATTTAGCGGCTTTTTCTCCTCTCCGCGAGAAATTAAACCTTGCACGAAGAAGACGGTGGTCCTGTCTGCATTGTTTCGGAAGCTCGGACGATAGTTCGCGATTGCCTGCAGCTCGTGGGATTCCACGCTGGCGTATTAGTTCGAGAGTTTCTGGAAACAGACGTCTCTTGGTGACCTTCGAACTCTCAGATTTCATGGCGCTAACGTGAAGATGTTCAATGAGCCGATCGTATTCCTCCTCGATGTCGACAACGACATCTTCCCAACAGCCGACTAATGAGTTGAATAAGTCCCATTTTGTGATGGTTCTGGGACTTCGGTTTTTGAATTTAGCGGCTTTTTCTCCTCTCCGCGAGAAATTAAACCTTGCACGAAGAAGACGGTGGTCCGATCCTGTGTAAAATTTTGGGACAACAGCGACATCGGTTAGGCAAAACTTTGTTTTAACTACGATGTGGTCTATTTCGTTATGGTACTCTCCATTGGGAGATTCCCACGTCCATCGTTAGCAGTGAGGCTTCTGGAATTGCGAATTACCATGGATGGTCTTGGTCGCCATGATAAACTCAGAGAGGCGCTCACCCTGTTCGTTCCATTCTAATCCGTGGGTCCCAATGTGACGTTTCTCAGACCATCTCCTTGGTCCGATCTTGGCATTGATATCTCCAATGATGACCTTGAAGAATGTATGGTCTTCTCTGTAGAACCTCTCCAAGTCCATGTAGAACGCTTCGACTTCTTCTTCGTCATAGTTTGATGTTGGCGCCTAAACGACGAAGATGGTTAAAGCCGGTGTTGATCCACATCTTTTTAATCGTAAACGGCCGATTCGGGTTGCAAGCTGCTCGAATGAATCGATGTTCACGGACAAACTCGTGTTGACGAGAACGCCGACACCGCCTATGCCTCTGCTGTCGCATTTTCCGAGGAACAGTTCTTCTCCGGTGTAGCAGATGACGTTAAATAGGTGGCGTCCTCTCGTTTCAGCCAGGCGGATGACGTCGTACCGGATCCAAATTGTTTGCTTCTATCATGGATTCAGATGCAAGTGTACGTGCGTTGTAGGTGCAGTGCGTCACCACAGTTCTTTGTAATCCAATCAGCTTCCAGTGGCTCTGAGACTTCACCAACCTCTCCGTACTCGTCCTACCCAACGCTGCCGAATCGGGGGCTCTTTCCGGGTCAGGGGAATAAAGCCCGTTTTTTTTACTGTGTTCAGCATATTTGATACCCACGTATAGCTTGCTAGGCTCTGAACGTGGGGGCTGGTTAGCTTGCTAGGCTCTCCCAGAGTGGACATGGAGCTTATTTGCTGGAGGCGACTCCACATATGAATCACTCGAAGAAAATAGAAGAACATTGAGATGTGATTCTTTGTATTCTTGTTGAGCAAACGCGAGGTGTTATTATTATTCTTTATTCACAAGTAAGCTGACGTTTCGGCGAACTTCGCCTTCTTCAGAGCCGCTTTCTATGAGGCTTCCACTGAATATGTCTAGTGGAGACCAACCGCATTGAGATGTGAAATATGAATCAAGATGAATGAAGGGATCCTATCTTTGTGATGGTGGTGGTGTTGGTATTGGTGGAGGTGAGAATGAACCGCATTGTAATCGAAGCTCTGTAGTCGCGACGATGCCGACAACAATTCTTGGCAATGCTTCTTTGATGAACAGTATCCATTATGTCCTACTGCTTCTACTACAGTGGGTTTCTTTAAAGAACCTCAGGCTGAAATTAACTACCGCCTACATAAAAGTATTTAAAGGAATGACAACAATTAAAAGCAACGCCACATATGGTGATCGCATGGATGGCCCCTCAATGAGATTAACCTGTTAAAAGAAAACTTCCTCGTACTTCCATTTGTTTGACAAAAAAAATGAAGCATAACGTGACTTACAAAAAATATGCACTTGAACAATATTTCATTTCATACTTTCTGCACTTAACAACTACAACTTGTATGACACGAGGTACCTTTCTTCCATGATTCGTTCCATATATGTGCGATAGTGAAGTGCAGCCTTTTTGGCGAGAAGAGCGACGGGCTCCCATTTCACTGTGTCCTTAAAATGGCAAAAAGTCGAAATGGTATTCATAAGTAGAAAATCAAAAGCAAGAAGATAAGAGATCCTAATGATAGTCTTCGAAAAGGACATGGAGAAAATCACAATGCTAACTTTTTATTTACTGCCTATTCTTTTACGCCAGTGCAATGTGAAGCACAACCACAAGGATATTGAGACATAAGCAAAACTTTGATCCTCATGTGGGCTTCGAACCTTTCCTTCGTTTAAATGTAATCCATCACACGAAGCGAAGCTCTCGCTCGATGTCTTTCTCTTAGCCAGTTTTTCACGCTAACGGTGCAATCAGTAATCAAGCGTCATAAGACAATTAGGAAAAAAAACAATGAGAAACAGTGGAGTTCGCACATTATAAAACAAAGTAGGGTAAATGAAACTGACCTGGTCTCCACCGTGCAGCATAAGCTCTATTTGATCCAGTAGCGCATTTGTCTTGTCGAGAATTGCCCCGTACGGAAAGCAGCACACACCTACTCTCAACAATTTCAAATAGCTTCTTAAATGACTGAAAACTCCAAAATATTTCCTTTCAAAAAATGTGATTCTTTTTCCACCAAGTTTGAGAACTCAGCATGCACCTAGAAATCCGTTGTTTTACAACATTTCTGTTCCAAATAATCGTATATGTTCTAGTTTTACAGAAGTCATGAACACAACGTTTTTAGAAAAATGCTGAGGCAACTGGTAAAATAAGCAGATTTCTTTTTTTTCTTTCTCTATCTTTTTCGTTTTTCTTTCTTTTTTCACCTTTCTCTGTTTTTTTTTAATTTTGCTCCAATATTGAATTTCATCGTACACCTGCTTCTATATGCAGAATCACCAAAAAAACAGCTGTAAACTACTGTTACGGCATTCGATTACGGTGAGACCGATAAGTATAATATTTGAAAATATTTGTAAACGCCTCTCCCAAGCGTCGATACTATGAATTGCTTAGATTTACTTAATAGTCGATAACCTTATCCATTTAAAAAAAGTGAAAATTTCCATCGCTCGGATACCAGCGTTTTTCTAAGATGTTGTTATTATTTCTGCACTTTTGAATGTTGAGTTAATCAGCCCTGATTTTCCATCAAAATATAATTAAATCGGAAAACGTGCTTACCTTCATCCAGAACGGCTCGCATAACATCGACTGGATTGAGGATATGCACCTGAATGCTGGTGAGCATGGTAGTGGGAAAATGAAGCCTTGGATTCGCTGGCAGTTGGCGTTGTAACGTCATCAACAATTTGTCTGACCTTAACGAGAAACTTCTGTTTCAAGATCCCGTAGCTGGTATAATCATCTAGACGTCACCTATCCAGTAGTCTATAATAGGCAGCGTTAAGCAATTGCCCACAAATCTCGTCCCAGTGTGGATGGACAGCACGAAGTAGGCCCAACTGTAATAATGTTTGAGAGATGATCATAAAGCGAACATATTAAACTACGTGATAAAAATCGTAAAGCGTTGGATATTAGTCAATCCTCTAGGGATTTGCCATGCATTCGACATCATTTGTAGTATCGTAGAGGTGAGTGAATGCACATATGACCTATGCCTATACTTATTATAACAGACCAGTGACTTGCACAGGTGAAGCCATATCAGTGTTCTTCGTATTCTTGTTGAGTAAACGCGAGGTGTTATTATTATTCTTTATTCACAAATAAGCTGACGTTTCGGCGGACTTCGCCTTCTTCAGAGCCTGGAAAGGTCAAGTTGACAGCAATCTACTCGGTCAAACGCCTCCATAACCAAACAAAGAAAACGCTAAACCAAGATTTCAACCACAATGAACACGCGTTTGCTCAACAAGAATACAAAGAATTACTTGATCAATGCCGAGGTTAATAGAAAGTCGGTCGTGGAAGTTACTTCAAGATGTGCCATATCAGTGTATCAGATAAGTCTGGTAAGAATTCGTCGACCCTAGTTGGATGGTGGATTTGGCTGTCCCGAAACTCGGGATCGAGCCAATGATCTGCGTGTGTTGCAGTTCATTGTAATCACTGCGCAATACGTTCATTGTGATCCGGTTAATCACAGACTAACTCAATTGTGAACTAGAAAAGTGTTTTTATGTGCACATTGCGAGTCCAGATTACTGACAGAAATCCGTTTGCACAAAGGATACTAGGAGCACCACGCTTTTCGTATGAACCCTCTTCAGCTTTTCTAGAGAAAACTACGTTAGTTAATGGGTAGATTGCAGGGTTCTACTGCTTACATAAGTTTACTGTTTTGTTACGCTTTGGAATATAGGTCTTCAATTTGCGTGATTGAAGGTAATCCCCAATATGACGACGTAGCTAAAATGTTGAGGGATAAATAATTGATTAAAATAGAAGGATACTGTAAAAAAAAATCACCTGTGCACCACTTGTTCAACTATTTTACAAAGTGATAACAACATAAGTAATGATTCTTTACAACAACGAGTAGAAGATTGTTTAATCTAACACTCACTGGCCGACGCATGTGAAAACCCACCTTCGCAGCCGCTTACTTCGCCACGCAAAGGTTTTTGTCCTACATTGACATTGCCCGCCGAATTATAGAGCTATCTCTGCTTAATAACCCTGTCCTTTTCTCAATCCCTCAAATTCTTTAGTTATTTAAAAAATGGATGGAAGTAGGGGAAAAACTGGTATTGGGAGAAACTAGTTTTATCTATTATGTGTCTACGACCACGTAAATACGGATTTTAGCTGACAATCGGTTAATACTTCTTTTCCTTTCACTCCGATGGATCTTTGGTATCTCATGGAACGGCTGTGTAAAAAAAACATGATGGAGAACGAACGAGCGCTATTGTCCTTCCCGGGAGTAACGCGTTCACCGCCACATCATGATCGATAGAACTAGCTGAGAGACGGGCAAAATGAAGGACTCGCACGATGTGGTGGTGAATGCGTTACTCCCCGGAAAGGACAATAGCGCGTTCGCTACCCACCATAGACACCTGCGGTCCGGAGTTTTGCAAATATCTCAGCAACATTGTGGTTATATTTCGCTTATAACCTGCCGTGAAAATTGTAGTAGGCAGAAAATAAAGGCTAAATCATTAAAAAAAAACATGGTTCATAAATGTCGTGAAACGGACCATTAAATGCCGATAGCAACGTAGTTGCTTAGCGAACGAGTGTCTTCTTTGTCACCCATAAAAGTTCGAAGTGTTTTAAGAGCATCGCGAATTAAATAGAAATCAAACGATATGTGGAAAACATAAACCAGCACAATTAGTGAGCAAAATCCACAGAAGAATCGGGTTATGAACAGAAGAGCACAACAAGAAGTGCGAAGCCACTTGCTCTGTAGTGCGTAATGCCCGACGAGAATTGATACCCACTCATAGCGAATGCGTCGAACAGTAAGCGTCAAAGAGATGCCTCATTCACCCGAATTCAGGACCTTAAGGGCTGAAGGATGGCTAGAATATCTTTAATATCCTAAACGAAACTGAAAAAAGAAAAGTATAGAGCTCTCCGCTTCCATACATCCCTGAGAGCCATGTGTTTCACTTCGTTAAGTATTGTTAGAGGTGATTGAATACATATCTGCTTCTTATAACCACCCCAGGCCTATCACTGCATCGAGTCAGGGGCTGCTACCTGCACACCCGGAGGAATGGAAGGCTTAGTGAGCCTATTGAGCGAGACCGAACCCATGTATGCTGCAGGGAGCCTCTAACGACTTTGCTATACGCACCTCTTAGAATACTGAGCATGTAGCAATATGAACCCTTTCTACGCTATAAAATGGTCAAGATTTTAGTTAGGTCAAAGGCTTTATGAAAAATACAATTTTACAGAATATGGTGCCTAATTTTTCACATTGAAGAGGAATGTTTTTAAAAAATTATAAGAATGGTGAAATGAGAAAAAACATTCCCACTTCTTCATAGCTGAAATATTTGCCGAAGATCAGTTGAAGACAGAGAACGGGAACTTCGAATGGGTTTCCGTTAGCTCTGCTGACCGTTTCCTGCTTGTGAGTTGGCAATGGAGTTGCGGATCGCTCTTTACGATCTTTGCCTAAAAATCTTATAAAGCTATAAAACCGTGTAAAAATCTATAAAAATTTGATGTTTTATTTCAATAAGCAGAGAGGTTGTTATTATAGAATTTATTAGGATACAAAAGCTGACGTTTCGGCGGTTTCGCCTCCGCCCTATGAAAATTCGTAAAAATGAGAAAGTTTTGTTAGTCTCTAAAGTGGATTAGAAGTGACAAATTCAGACAGAAAATTAGTAGTTTCCATGTGAAAGGATCCTTAGCGATGCCACACCACCAACATATAACCGAATTAGCAGGCTTTCTGGAAATACAATGAAGAAGACAGAAAAAAAAGTGGAGAAGAGCGATGGCACTTACTATAGATGCAAAAGCTAACGATGGAGATGGAGCTCGCATCTCGCTGATGATCAGCACTGTAGCATCCAATATCAAATGGAAAACTAGGAAGACAATTTTGTTAACAAAAAAGAGTCATATACAACATTGGTAACCGACAATGAATTTAATCCACTTCTTCTTTGGCAACTGGAAACGCTTTACTCGAGTCATCCTCTGTGGACCATCCCAACACTGTGGATAAAGAATAGCAATATTTATGTCAGACACCAAACAGGCTTTCAAATGTGATTCAGCACGGCGAGTGACACCCATATAACAGCGAAACTAATACAGGTCAGAGCCATTTTCTTACCTTCACTAATTTAAATACGGCTTTTCGTTCATTTGGGAAAGGATAGGTCACAGAAGCTCTCTATCAGGTAAATACACAATGATCCTTTATCAGCTATTCACCAACTTCAGAAACCAGAACTTTACCATCTTACAACTATACTGTCACCTAAGCAGAATGTGGACGTTTCAGGGTAAGCCATGCGAGAACTGGGATGAAATAACATGAAAGTGAAAGTTGATAGCCGGATGCTTCTTCAGTTTCTGATGTAGTTGCCCTAAAGCACAGATTACTTCCATCACATCCAGCCTGGACTAATAGTGGCCGATTTTAACAGCATCTGTGTTTAAAAAGCGGTGATCAATTAAACCAGGATAAAACGACGTTAGTGAGAGACAGATTTCTCTCCGATGCATCACTCGAGCTTAAGAAAAAAAAATATTGTAAAAGTAGGGTAAAAGTTCGCTTAGTGTTTTCGAACTCATTGTCGTAATGATGATGCTATCAGTATCTTGCACTATTCATGTGAAAGAGAGAGAGAGAGAGAGAGAGAGAGAGAGAGGGAGGGAGAGTACGAGGTTCCAAGTTTCCTACATTAACTTTCACGGATTAAAGAACAGGTACTGTAGTCGAAAAGTTGAATATCAAGGAAACCGGATATGGTCCATCCAATGATAACTGACGTACAACAGCCATTAATTATTGGTATGGCGTTCTATTAAATGAAAAACAGGAAAATCAGCAATCGAATAGGCAGACTTCTTCATGGATAGTCAGACGGAAGCTATGCCACTGTGGACCACGCTGTAACAAACGGTAGTTTAGATGTTTACTTCTGAGGTCCAATAAGAACGGGCAGATTTCTGAAGCCGGCTCGAATCACTTGATGCTTAAGGGAAGGACATGCGATGCAGTAGATATCTATGCTTGTCTTATTATTTAACAGATTTTGAAAAATAAAGTTTTAAAACGAAGTAGAATGAAAGAATATATGATGATTAGTCAGCCTGGTGTAAACGAAAGTCGGTTGCTGAATTATTGTTACGCTCTGTTTCAGCAGATATTGACATCGACTGGTGCAGAATTATTATCCGGGGAAAAAACAAACCCCTTATCAATGGACAACCAGTATCAACAACAACCGCCTTGTATAAAATGCACTGGCCACTGAGGTCTTTCGCTCGATCGATACTAAACTAGAGTGAATGCAATGCGATCACGAAGACCCAAATCGAAAGAAGTAAGAACTATGGATTCGGAGCAGTCCGGCTTTGAAAAAGATGAAGGAGCCGACATGTTAGCCGAGTAAAGGTTCTCAACCTCGTGTTAGCTTATCAGTGAAAGAATACATGAGACGAAGCAGGTTTAAGACGTGAAAAATCTAAATTCTAGTGAATGAGTCATAAAACATGAAGGATAAAGACTCGAATAAACAACGACAATAAGTTTCTTGAGATAAATAGAGGTCAAAAAGTGTTTCTGCTAGAAATCACCAGTCAGTCGAAATAAGTTACTTTACTAATGCGTGGTCGCTCGTCGGGAGCGACCCACACTAACCTTCGTATATTGGGTCCAGTTTTTTTTCTGGTGTCATGCTATGTCTCCTCAACAGTAAACGCGACGCTGTTGTCGATTTCCACTATAAGAATGAAATGATTAAGAAACATATGTGAACAAGCACTTTTAATTCTTTGCGTCCCAATTAAAATACTTTTATGTTTCCTTTGTAATATTTCGCAGCTTCCAATCTTCAGAAAGGTGCTTAACCCTCGGCACTCCGTTTTTCTTCTCCATTCATACCGACTCGGATACTTGGACGGCACGCCCTCACTAGTTGTGCAGGCTCCAGTATAATCTTCATTTTCGGAGTTTTGCTGGCTTAGCCATTGTGGTTCCCTGGAACCCCGAAGTCATCCTAGCTAAAGTCTGCCCCCGGTCTTCACTACCACAGGCGGTTGCAGCGCTAGTAGATCAGAAGGAGATTTGCCACCATGTGACTGGTTTGATACCAGGACGGTGCTGGATCCTGCTATTGGTTCACTCTTAGCTAGTCTTTCTGAGGCAAACGCCGGACGCCTTCTCAGAATAGGACCGTACTGGAGGGATGAATACCCTCGCTGTACATCGCATCCCGACACCCAGGTACGCCTACCAGACACGGCGAGGCGGTAAACCATTGGGAGGTTTCCATTTATAACATTATAAATAAGTCATAATTCATCAAACCTCAATATTCGCACCACTTGTACTCTCCGACGACATCAATTTCTTTCGCAAATCATTTATACTTGAATTTTCCATATCTTCTGCCTAAAATTTAAATTATTGCCACTTACTACTGAATACCACGAGCCTCCCTCATAGAGGGATCTAATGCCGGTTAGTCAGGAGGCAAAGTGACACGTCCCAGGTTGCGGATGGGCAGTTCATTGCAAAACAAAAGGGACCTTATGCCTCTCCGAGACGCATATGGACCCAGGGAATAAACTCCCTGTTTCTGTTACGCCGCGTCCGCACATACCTTCTGTGTTACGAGGAAACAAGCTATGCATGTGTGGGTGTGTTCTCATTTATGCGGTTTGTATTCTACGAGTCAAATCGGCAAAAAAAAACCTGCAATCAAGTAAGAGGGAACTACATGGGAGGCAGTAAGGAGTCACCTCCAACAAATAAGCAAAAATTGGGGTCCATAAATAAGCTAAATCTTCATTAATGCTATGGATTTCATCGAATTTCAGGGCTACTATTAGCTATGGTATATGGAGGCTGGAGGGGCGCGTGTGGAGCAGTGGTTTTAGGCGCCACTGCGATTCATTATGACGGTCAAGACCGTCCATGATAACTGGCAATTGCAGAAGCTCCACACTCAATTCTGGACGTGTGAATCTCGCAATGGAGGGTGCCGCAAGAAGTAGACCATATCATACGAAATAGATGGTTTTGCCCAACCACTGTCGTCGTTGTCCTAAACTTCTACACGCGATGAGACCACTGACTCTTTCGTGGAGAATTTCATTTAATGTGGAAAAGAGAAACAGCTGCTAAATTCAGAAAACAAAGCCCTAACACCAGTATGAACAGGCATTCACTAGGTTCATTAATTGGCTGTTGGGTAGATGTTGTTCTTGATAACACCGACGAACAATACGATCGGCTCATTCAACATTTTTACGTTAGCGCCATTAAAGCTGAGAGTTTAAAAGACACAAAAAGACTCTCCTCAGAAACACCGGAACTGAATCGCATGCGTGGAATCGCACAAGCTAAAGACAACCGTCATCAAACGTCTGAACCTGAAAAACTGCGGACAGTCGAATAAAGAGGATCTTAAAGAAAGAAGAGCAGAAGTTATGGTCGACGAGAAATGCCGAGAAAAACATTCTGTAAAAATAGAGAGATGCCGAGAAAAACATTCTGTAAAAATTTCATTGGCAGAACGCTGCACAAAAGGCAGCCATATGAGCAGGCAGGGTTTCGGAAAGAATTCAGGATGATGGACCATCCACAATAATAGGATTCATTGAAGTTTTGCGAGAGTACGAGTGCCCGTTCTCTCTCATTTTCATCGATTTAAGCAAAGTTTTTGATTCTGTTGAGATCGAAGTAGTCATCGATGACTCGGACACCCAGGGCGACTCTATTCGGTGTTTACAGATTCTTCGTAAAAGAAAAAGCTCCCGGCGTTGATCAATCCCTGAGGGATGCGCCTTGCATTCGACTTTATTAGGTGATTGAATGCATATCTGGCCTTTACACTAGGTGGCTCGCGGTGGCCTGCCGATTATCTAGCCAGTGCTGGTATCCTCCCAGACAAGTCTGGTACCAATTTTAAAACCCCGGAGGATGGATGGCTTGGTGGGTCATGGGCACTGGGAACGATTCCACGTGCGCGTCGCAATGGCGCCTCCAACCACTGCGCCACAGGCGCCCTAAAGATTCTTCGTAAGCTATATAAATATTTTACAACCAAAATGTCACGATTCGACAACGATATTAACATCAACGTCAAAAGACGGATTAGGTAAGGCGATACTATCTCACCAAAATTATTTACCGCCGCTTCGAGAACATCATGCGAACATTAGAATGAGACATGGGAGTGGGAAATCGATGGTCGGCAATTACACCATCTTCGCTTTGCTGAAGAAGTTGTTCTTATAGCAAACATTAACCAATCGGAACGAATGCTTGCCGACTCTGATAAAGCCTGGCGTTTTCGTTGCTTCAGTTCTATGGAAAGATTGGACTTCCACTAAATCTCACAAAAACGATGTTCACAAGGAACGGATTAGTTACGTATGCACCATTCACGCTCAACGGAATTAATATCTACAAATGCTCCAGTTGCGTCTATCGAAATCAAGAAATCAAAATGATGAGCGACTTAGCTCCAGAGCTGAGCAGAAGGAAATGAGCGGCTTGGATAGCATCCAAGAGCATTCAGAACGTAGTGACGAGAACAAAGAACACCCGACTCCGATCCCATCTTTTCGATTCCACGATATTTTCCGCCTTAACGAATGCGCCAGAAACCTGGTCTCTTCGTGGGCATTACGAAGGACTTTCAACGTTATTGAAAGTGCAGTCGAAAGAACAATGCTATGAGTATCTTGCACCACGCAAGTGAGGAAAGGGATCCGAAGCCCCAACCTGCGTCAGCGATCAAGAATTAAAGATGCCGTTCTGTATGTCAGACAGTCGAAGATAAGGTGGACCGGACATGTTATGCCTATGAATGACAACCGACAGACAAACACTGTTAGTGGCTGGATTCCTCGGCATGTCAAAGTTACTTCAGGAAAGCCACCGTCCCAATGGTCACAGCTCTTCACCAAAATCCTAAAAGAAAGATATGATACTCAACGACTTCATAGAGAAAGCATAACCCACTGAGTTAGTCTTGCACGCGACAGAGAGAAATGGACTATTTCCTGGCGCCCACTCCTTTCACTCGACGATCAGTGGGAGGATAGGTGATAAGGTCATACTACCGTTTTTAAAAGGAATGACATTTATGAAAACATAGCTTATCAAGATTATCGAAAAAGAATAGGCTTTACTAGACTGATCGGACCATCAACATCCCTCTGTTAGTCTGCATACAGGCCAGGAATCCACCGTTCTTCCGTATTAAATCTATTCACCACATCTACTGAGTGGATTCCAACACTTATTGCATTCCATTCGTTTCCTTGCATCAGCCAACCACAAAGTTCTTCTAGCTTTTAGCGTTTACATTAAACTGTTGCTTAAGGATTGTTGTCTTCTTTATAAATGCAATTAAATGCGGAAAGAGTCGATACTGTGTAACCTTGACATAGCCGTGCTTGGAGGCCCTGACATGAGATAACAGAGGCCAAACCAGCACCTTTCTTCTTGATAGACTGCATGACTAACCACTACGGTTCCTCACTCTTCCGGACGATTAGTATTCCGCTGAGTTCCAGAAAACTGAGCCAGAACAAGAAAAGAACCCTCAGTTCCTGGCCATGCAAGAACTCCGCAATGAGCTTGGTTGAGCGACACAAAGTAAGTCATGAGTAGCTCTTGAAGGGCTCCGCTGTGAGATCTTAACCGTTTCCCGTTTAAAGTGGGGCCTAATGTACTCCCAGATCACACTACAATTAATCACTATTATTACTTCTGATTTTTTGACGTCTCTAAATCTCTTCTTTTCATTTTTGTTTTTGTAATTTCCGGCGAACTGCCGGAAATCCGATAAACTCAAGTAGCACACGACTTAAAGAAAGAAGGAGGAAGAAACAAAAAAAAGCTTTAGCTTCACCGCTATACTTTTATCCGAAGATTCTATCTATTTCATCTCCTCATTTTTTAAAGATAGACATAAAAACGTTAAAGAACAGTTGCCATCTTAAATAGGTCATAAATTTAGGAATTTAAAAAGTACCAAATTTGACGCGTATAAACTTGGTCGTACTCCATTCACCGGTGACGAGCTCGTATTCGTCGAAAGATTTTCCGTAGTTTTCTCGGAACTCGCCGGCGTTTCGTCTGTAATCGCAGACGACCTGGAGAGACAATTTTTAGAGAAGTTATTTATATCTGCAGCTTGACTTTTTTTGGAATAACTACTTAAGAGAAACAGCTTGAATTTGAACACAGAGTATGCCACTAGTAACTGTGAATTTGCTACATAACATTAAACAGCACAACTGTTTCTATCGTTACATCTATTAGAATAGTAAAAAAAATTGTAGCCGTTAAGCCATGAATCAATCCCAACCCACAGGATGAACTTTAGCAACGGAGGGAGATTAGTCATCCACCCACCCGTTAGTGTAGACCCCTTTTGTCTCCAATGAAGATAAATCGTCATTCTTTTCCAGCTTCTTCCGCACAGCTTTTATCTGCAATCAGAAGATGAAGAATAAAGTTTCAAAGTTGATCAATCTCATAGGGTTACACAATGTATTTAACTCCACTTTGTGGCATCATAGAAATGACTGGATTCGTATTTAGTCTAAACGATGATTTGTGGAGTCCAACTGTTCATCGAGTCAATGTTCTATCCTCTCAGATAAGATTGACACTAACTCGTCAGTCCTGGGTGAAAAACCTGGCTTATCGAAATCCCGAATTCAAACTAAAGGCTAATGGCATATCGCAGAGCATCTTTAACCACTATGCTACACGTGACGCCATCTACAATCTTATGGTCGTCAAGCACAGAAATTCTATGAAACCAGATGGAATACTTCAATATCGTCCAACAGATAAGAGCAAAGTATGAGTTTTTATTCATATCCTAACATTTCAGACATTTTTATTTCCCCACATACTTTATTTTCACCTCACCAAAATTTTGAAATTTGGAAAAATGGATTTCCCAAAAAAAAGACATCTAGCAACTAAAAATATACAGACGGTTCTCCGCTTCTACGCTGGAACAATATGGACCAATCCTCTTCTTTTCATAAAACCAATGGTAGTGGTGGAACAATTTTTACCCTTTTATTTACTTCATGCAATTATTTTTTCACGTCAGGGTATAGTGTGAAATACAACCATTACGATGCTGTGACATTTGCAAAACCTGGACCGCAGACCAGATTCGAACCTACGATTACCCTATTTGGAGACTTATGTGTGAACCAATGCACCACTGAGGCCCCGGTTTTGCCTTTTTCTCAGCCAGTTTTCTACCTAATAGTGCCATCAAGAATTATCCGTCAATGGGAATGATCTGTTGAGCACAAACCGGCATTAAACAAAGCTAAGCTGAGGATGTAGTTGAAATCACAATGTTAAACTGGCTAAAAAAGGCAAAGGAAGGGACTCAGCGATGTGGATAGCATGTGAGCCTCTGGGAAGGATAGACGCGGGTTCGAATCTAGCCTAAAGACCAAGTTTTGTGAATATCTCAGTATAATAAAATTGATGAAATTTAAAATGAAATTGAAATGAAATTTATCTTTATCCTTCTTAATGAAATTGATATTATTAAATAATATTTCGTATTTGAAAACTATTTCGGCTGTGGTTATAACATGTTGTTTAGAGAAAGCCGGCTAGGTGGTAGAAGAAAAAAAACTTGCTAATTTCTTTTTTTCTCCGTTCTCATCGTACACATCTTCGTTAGGAGTACGCTTCTTGATCACTTTCTTCACAACCTTCTTTTTTGCTGGTAGTGGTGGTGGAACGGCGAATACCCTAGTTACCGGAACGATCCATAACGAGAAATTACTGTTTTCAGCTACCTAAACAAAATACTATATACTCCACATCTGCACTCCGCATAGTGTAGATATTGATTATTGCCATCATCTGAACGATACTTACTGCCTGTTCAAAGAAAAAGAAAGATCGATGTTAACATTAAACAGCGGAAAATTACTCTTCTTCTCTCAGCGATTTGGGCTCCCCAGATCAATCCCGTTGACAGGTGATTGCTGATGGGAAAGGATCAATAGAACTAGCTGAGAAACAGGCGAAACGAAGGACCCGCATGGTGTGATGGTGAACGCGTTACTCCCAGGAAACGACGATGGTGCGTTCGTTCCCCACCGCAGACACCTGCGGTCCGGAGTTTTGTAAATATCTCAGCATTAGTTAACTGTGTTCAAGGGCATGAAATAAACCGAATAATGCAACAAGAATTCGTATTTGCTTCAAAGTAGACACCAAATCACAATTAGAAAGAAACACAATGATTGGAAACGTACTGAATCCGGTGGTGAACTGAGTTGTGATGATGCTTCGGTCGAATCCGGTGTGTCTTCTCTTCTAGCCGTAACTATAGGTGCATTGCAACAGAGCAAATGGTACGATGGTTGACTCTGTAGTGTGCAGGTTAGTTAAGTACAAGCTGTTGAGCAGCTTTTTTCTTCTTTTTTTTTAAGCTTCATTTGTACCTGTTCAAGCTCGACGATGAAAAATGCCCATTTGTTCGGATACATGCGATCGAAAAGTTTAGTGAGTGCATCACGCCAGTTGCGACCTTTGCCAAGAACCAACTCCAAACAACAGCTGGGATGACCATCAGTAAACAGAGCGCTGCTCTGAAATTGTTAAACGTTTTCCGTTATACGAATAGAAAGACAATCTTCAACTAGTTCATACTAGTTTACAGCGATTCGTAACAAATATTTACGGTGGGAAGCCATTTTCTTTGATATGTATGGCCTTCATATCCCTTCATCTATGCCTCTATAAAAAAAATTTCCAGAACTTGCGACAACTTATGCTTTTGAAAGGTTTTTTTTAAAAATACGAACCTGAAAAACTCGGTACCATTTCGAAAACAACAAACATCCCGTATGTAGCCATTCAGTCAGGGATATTTTTTCGACGTTCGGTCCACTGATGAGAAGGTGTGTATGTATTGTAGTGGCTAGAGGAGTCATGCAATTCATACAAGGTCGTTTGCTTGAACCTGAGTCCCAGATAAAGCAGGTCTTCGAAAGATTGGTACCAGACTTGTCAGGAGGAAGAAAAATGTGAGGTAAACACGTCGATATGCCGCCGTAGATGATTATATAGGCAAGATATTCAGTAACCTCTAAAAGTGGGATGGGTGGAATATTCCTCAAGGATCGATCAACCTCAAACGCCTTATCTCTTATTCTTTACAGTGAGCCGATTATTAATTATTCCTCATGAGAGCTCAAAAACTTAGGAGCTTAAAAAGCTTAAAACTACTGAAAAAGACTGAATCGTATTTAAAAGTGCTGAAAACTAACACAAACAATTCCCTCTCCAAATCTGAACACGTTATTTAACGACTAGTGTTTTGTGACCACTATACAACAGAGCCTCTTAGTACACATCTGACTTTTCGTTGTTTAACTTTGTCCATTTAAAAAACTTTGTATGAGTCATAAATCTAACATCTGCTAATTCTTTGCTATGCGTTACAACTTTTTTCTTCTCCTCATTCCTCTCCCTTCGCCTCATTCTGCACTCTTCTCTTCATTGCTCTCTTTCCACGTTATTCTTGCCTATTGTCTTCATTCTCTTGTACTCTCTTTATTTTTCTCAAGGCGCATCCATTGCAATGACTGGAAGTGCTTTGCAATACAAAAGCCTTTGCTTCTGAGTGTTTGGTTTGATTCCGCCTTTGGGTAAACTTAGACCTCCACTCCTCAGGGTATGCAAATTACTACCGGAATTGGCTGAGAGGTTCAAGCACCATCCCAATACAGCGGTAGGATAACGCTACTCGGACAGATGTGCATTCAATCACCTCCACGACGCTGCAAATGGAATCAAATGCATGGCGCAGCCCTAGGGGATTGATTAACATTAAACGCTTTATAAATCCTCGTTTTCTTTGTCAGCAATCGCTAGGTTGTTAAACAGCATCCGTTTACTTCCATACAATAACACGCACGCACGCGTACACACGCACACCTGGAATGGTACACTAATACGCCACTTGCTAGGTCAAACGCTTCAGCGGCAAAAACAGAAAGATGAAAATCTGATCTTTAGAAAAAAATAGTGGGTTTTTCGAGAAGCCGTATGATCTTGTAATTATGGTTCAGATTATACACAATATTACAACCATATGCGACTCTGAGCTGCTGTCCTTCCTGGAAAACAGGTGAAAAAAGCGGTTCTGAAGAAGGCGATTCTGTCGAAACGTCAGCTACGGTTGTTGTTGTTGTTGTTGTTGTGTGTGTGTGTGTGTGTGTGTGTGTGTACGCGTAGGTGTGCGTGGGTGATTGCGTATTATTGAACACTAAACGCTTCATAAATTCGTCGTCTTCTTTCTCTACAATCGCGAGGTGGTTAAATACCATACGTTTACTTCCATAGAAGTATGAGAAGAGGAAAATAGAATACAATTGATGTCAGAAACTTACATCAAATAGCATTGAAAAACTTAAAGGAGTCATTAGAGTTGGGGACAAAAGTATTTAAATGTATAAAGAATTCGAAGGAAGCAGAATATGGAGAAAAATTGGTCATTATATCGGTAGGATATCAACGAATGCCAGTGCATATACGCCAAAGGATAAGGAGAATAAAGCGACAGGCGTTGATCAATCCCGCATAGGTGCGCTATGCAATGAATTCCAAAGATGATAATGAACAAACACGACCCAAGGTGGTAGTCCGATTTACCCCTGGGCTCATCTACGCTTGAATCTCTCCCAGAGAGGGAAATTGATACCGGTCTTGTTTGAGACCAGCTCACTTCATCCAATCAGGAAAAGTTAGCGACTGACTTCGATGAAGATTTGGGGTCGTCCTAGCATGGCTAATCCAGCATTCGACGAATAGTCGAGACGAGCAGCAATCGACGACATAAATTGAGGAAAGCAAAACAGTTGGTAAAGCATGAAAGCAAGGAAACTAGTCCAACACAAAAAAGTGCTACGATCTGCTCAATATGTGACGTCAAGTCGAGCAAGGATGACGTTGGAATTGAGAAGAACGATGGACAACTGGAATTCCAAGTGACAAGCATGAGAATGATTGAAGGGAAAACAAAAATGTTGGGAAACGAACTGAGAGAATTGAGTGAGTAGAAACGAAACAGAACCATATCACAATACGACCCTAAACAAACAGACTTAAGGAATCGAGGAAAACTGAGACTGAAAAAACCAGTAGTGTTTGTTTTGGTTATGGTTATACCACTGTGTTCAGTTTTTAGCAGAGCACCGTTTTAAAAGAATTAACGTCTGCAGAGGAAAAAAAGCAAGGATACAAGTAGACGGAATTATTGTAAATATAAATAGAGAACATTTTAATAAATGCAGATAGAATATTTCAAAAACCGACTTTTCTTTGACCTCGGAATGACTAATCAATATGTATCCTTTCAGTGGTTAGCTAACATGGGGCTGCTAAAAAACAGAGGTCTCGCGTCGGTTTACCAATGAAGGAATGTAGATGAAATAGGTCCAATTCACGACAGAAGAAAAGGGTTAACAGACTTGGTACTATTCAAAATCTTCTTGAGCTGAGAAAGTCACTTATCACATCCAATTTGGATCATCCATAACAAAATAGTGATAAATAACACTAACGTTTTCCAAAACTTTTCAAAAAATTATCGATCGATTGTCAAACTGACCGGGTAGAAGTGCTAGCAGATCGGCCGCACCGTCCATAGCTTTACAACCGGATTGGCGGCATCCCGCTCCGTTAGCTTTTTCGTATCGGCCTCGAGAGTAGGACGAGGAGACGCTCGTTCCTCTCCCTCCTCTGCCTCCTCACACAACAACGACAACGCCAAATCACTACTACAACCAGAACCTGTACTGGGAATTAGCCAGCGCTCAAGTTAGTGTTCAGATCGTAGGATGGCTCCTCTTTCTCTACGAATAAGAAATGATCTTCGTTTGCAGAAATCATTGTTTTTTCTTTTGTTTCTACGCTTTATTCTATTCCCCTTACATGTCATCACTACATTGGTTCTTTGATAAGCTTACACAATGTCCTTACTAATTTCCACTCAAGCTGACTCGAGTCACATGTCCACTAAAGTTCTGGGTCTTCATAGCTCCAAAATTAAATTGAATCGAATCGGCTGGAGATCAACTCCTAAAAAATAGATCCCAAAAGGAAGTGATTTCACTTGACAGTTTCTCAGAACAGAAAATGGTTCTTCATCTATTGCTCGTCATAATGATTCGTTTTTATGGAGACAGTGGACTCTGGTCATTCAACTGCAATAGTGCGATATTTGCAAAATTCGAGACTCAGACCAGGTTCGAACCGGCGATTAGCTTTTCTGGGGGGTCTCCTATTATCCAATGCACTAATAGCGCCCTATCTATGTCTTTCTCTCAGCTAGTCTTTTAACCTAATGGCAGCAATCACCCTTCAACAAGAATGATCTGGAGAGCAAAAATCGGCATTCAACCCAGTTAAGCTGAAGCCTTAGTCGAAATCACAATGTATAAAATGTTATTTGCTGCCCAGGAAAAATATTGAAAAATACTGCCCGTTTAAATGCCCTGGCAAAAAACAGAGCTCCGAAAAGAAAAACAAAATGAAATAGGATTAGAATGGAACAGGTAGCCCAGTAGTTTACACTAGCCCTTGTTGCGTTGCAAACGATAAAATTTTTGCTCCACTGGGTAGGCATATAAAACAAGAAGGATAACGCTTTCGGCATTGATCAATTCCCATGGGATGCATTATGGATTCAACTTCATCCAGCAATCATTAGAGGTAATTGGATGCACATCTGACCAATACAACACTTGAGATGGGCTACTGATATATCAAGCCGCTTTTACTATCCAGCTAGATCACTCTGGTGCCGACTTATCGAACCCCTACAGATGGAGAACTTGGTGAGCCTGGGGTATGAGATCAAACCAGCGACCACGTGTGTTGCAGGGCAACACCACGTGCTGCACTACGGGCACCTTAACGGGCACATACATATATGTGCGCCCTTCTATATTTCTTTCTGAATTTTAAAAAAAAGGTCAATTCAGCATGGCAGAGATGGTAGATGTACCCTTAAATCTTTCTATCCTTGAGGGTATAATATTTTGTTCCTCCAAGTTTAGCCTTCTTATAGCCTCGTCACATAGGAACAGCGCCACACATTCAAGCGATGACCGAGTGGAGGAAGGACAGCAGCTCAATCAGTTAGCCACTCATCTCTGCAGTAGAAGCACTGAACAATTTTTACGATTCTATCAATGATTTACGGGAACACGTATAGCTTGCTGGTTAGAGATGCCCTGAAATACAAATATGGTGCGATCATCGGTTGTTGTTGGTTCTATGCTACGCACCAAGTAAACCAAGCATTCCATCCATCCTGGGCTCAGCAAGGCGGTAGAAAATTTGTCTAGGATCGTGGCAGCACTGACATGGTACATCGGTAGGTCACTGCGAGTTCTTGTACAGACCAAATGTGGCTTTATAATGCTACAAATGGAGTCCAAGGCATAGCTGTATCTCCTCTAGGATTGATCAGCGCCAAAAGCGTTACCCTTTACCCTTTATTGCCTACACAAATATTATCAAATTTGGCTCTGCTATCGTGTACAAACCGAAATATTGTTTGATGTGTCAATATTGACGAGGATCTCAGCTTGAAGACCAACATCATCAGCGATCTCACTTTATTTCACCGACTACCTAACGATAATCTGAGCGATGGATTAAACAGATCATTAAAAGTAATTTAGTTTACTAATGTGTTTTAAACATTTCGTTGTTTTTCACTTTCATTTTATAAATGTTTCAACTACAGCCTCAGTTTAACATGGTTCAATGTCGATTTGAGCCCCCAGATCAATCCCGTTGATGAGCGACTGCTGATGGCACTGATTTACAGAACTAACTAAGAGGCAGGTGAAACAAAGGAGCCGCATGGGTCACCTCCAACGATACTTAATGAAGCCGAATGCATGGCACATCCCTCAGGGATTGATCAGCGCCGAGAGCTTTATCCTTTATCCTTTATTATTTAGTCCGCCACAATTTTGGCTGTCCCTTGAGAGAAGCTGATGAAACGGAGCAAGTAAATGGGAAATTCAGCAATAGAATGACAGTGTCGACGATGGCAGTGGATAGTCTGCAAAGCTTCTCATCTTAAACAACAAGCTGTTGGAATTAATCTTATAAAGTACGATCACTAACAGTTCTGTGGCCAAATGCAATACTGAAACTAAAAGATTGTCTTTAATAAAAGTCCCAATACTTTTTTCTCTTTTTCATGTTTCAAATTGAACAATACACACTCTAACTAAAGTTCAAGCTCGCCTGGTGGAGTTTGGCTAATTCAACGAATGCGATGACCACACTTTTGGTATGGTGTCTTTCTTTACTCTTCCTTACTAAAACGTGAACACAGAGACTAAGCAGAGACTCTTAGATCGAAATATCGAACTTCCCAGGTGGGTGAGACAGCTGAAAGATGAACTGCCGCTGTATATCGTAGTTTGAAATTCTTGAACACCTAGAGCATCCTCCACCAACCACAATGCCGCAAATCGTCTTGAAAAACGGGCACAAAAATAAAATCGCTCTGGAAATAACAGTGAAGCTTAAAAGCGAAGTACTGAAGTACAAAAGGTGGAGCCGAAATTATTTTCAAGAGAGACTACTAAGATGGATACGATCTCATCACTCAAAACACTGCACAAAGATAGCTTAGAAACATAGTAGTTCATATGTATATGGCGGATAAAAGAGATGGATAAATGTTGGTACATGTTAAAGGAACTGATTCGTTCTAAGACGCAACCAATTTTCGTGTCGCCGCTCTAATATCTCCAAGTAACGCAGAGACCCCGACGGTCGTGGTGCATGAGCTTTGTTAATAGGAGCGAATGGACACCTAAACTCAGATTTCTTAATGAAAGCTACTACCTCATTACTAAAAACACTGCACAAA
>MQTX01000087.1:0-68760 GCA_009735665.1 Angiostrongylus cantonensis | reverse complement strand
ATTATATATATATATATATGGAGAAAAAGCATAACATTTCTAGGTGATTTTTGTCGAAATTCGTTCTCAGATTCCTCATACCAGTAGGTGGTCATACTCAAAATTCAAAAACCGAAGAAATATTGTGCAAAGAACAACAAACGGAGTACCCAGGATCGGCTTTCCATTAACCTCGGCATTGGATTATGAATTCGTTGTTTTCTCGCTCATGCATGGCACATCCCTTAAACAGCATACGTTTACTTCCAGACAATAACACACATACAACACTAAACACACATACAACACTACCGTAGCTGACGTTCCGGCAGAATCGCTTTCTTCAGAGCCGCTTTTCCTATCTGTCTTCCACCGAGGAATAACATCCGCTTAGAGTCGCATTTCCAAAACAGGCCATTTCTAAAACAACCTTGCGTAAGATGCCGTGCAACCTTTATGAACTTCAAGAACGACTCCGTTATCAGGCTAAACAAAGAGCAGCAAAATGAGCTGAAAATCAAGAAGCGGCGTCATTACCGCCATCTCCTTTCCCAAGAACGTTTTTCAGACAGCAGGACATTAACGACGGAATTGACATGAGATTCCGCATGTTTTCGGACGGCGTTCTGAAGACCCTTGATCACTACCGCGATGGAAAGTTTATCTCTAACCTCAAAGCCGCACAAAAATGTGGCTTGCGAGAAATTAGAGAATTAATAAACTCGAAAACGATAAGATTGTCTGTTAGTGATAAGGGGGGAGAGTTCGTAGTTACTCTTCACCAGTTGATGTTAAGATAACGGAGGAACATAGTGATGCTACCCTACATCGCCGATCCTCTGAAAAGGAATACAAACATCATTACCGGAAGAGCAATGGGTCAAGTGGCAAAGGCTGCAGGTTTAAAATCATCGGTTATTTCACACCTTAAGATCAATAAAGCAACACGTTCCGTCTTGTACCTACTTATTAAGACACATAGGTTGGTATCTTCTGATGACGTTGCGTCAACCAATCCATCATTCAAGGTTGGACCCATCATCAGCTGTGTAGACGGACCAACGGATAGAATAACCTGGTTCTTAAGCCTCATACTAACCCAGTTGCTTAACCACATTCCAGCCCACCTCACGAACACCCAAATATTCCTAGAACGTCTACGTAACGCGTCTCCTAACAACGCGTACGTGATGGAGTCTTTTGATGTTTCCGCGCTCCACACGAACGTATCGAATGACTCCGCAATGCAAGCCATCCACGAACTTCTTGTTGAACATGAAAGAGGAATACACATGCATGGCTTGTCTATTCAGCAGCTTATGGCTCGTCGAAGATAAGGTGGGCCGGACACGTAATGCGTATGAATGATAACCGATGGACAAGGGCTGTTAGTGACTGGATTCCTCGGGATGTCAAACGTACTGCAGGAAGACCACCGACCCGATGGTCAGAGTTTTTTACGAAAGGCTAGAAGAGAGATATGATGCTCGACGAGTCCCTAAAGCGAGGAGAACCCACTGGGCTACTCTCGCACGCGATAGGGAAAAATGGAGGATTTACATAAGACACATAAGTTGGTATCTTCTGATGATGCTGCGTCAACCAACCATCATCATTCAAGGTTAGACCAATCATCAGCTGTGTAGATGGGCCAACGGATAGAATAACCTGGTTCTTAAGCCTAATACTAACCCAGCTGCTTAACCACATTCCAGCCCACCTCACGAACACCCAAATGTTCCTAGAACGTCTACGTGACGCGTCTCCTAATAACGCGTGCGTGATGGAGTCGTTCGACGTTACCGTGCTGTACACCAACGTATCGAATGACTCCACAATGCAAGCCATCTTCGAACTTCTTGTTGAACATGAAGGAAAATAAATATGCACGGCTTGTCCATCCAGCAGCTTATGACTCTCTTAAAGGAGTGCCTAAACTGCTCGATTTTCAAATGGTCTGCGAAATACTACGCGCAAATAAATGGGCTGGCAATCGGACAGTGACTGGCACCAAGCCTTGCCATTGCGTTTATGTCTGGAGTGGAAGCCCCGTTCTCGGTCTCCGACCGTTAATCTATTGCAGATATATAGACGATTGTTTTGTCGTCTTCTCTACACATGAGGAGATGGACAAATGCTTTGAATTATTGAACGAGCAGTCAGAGCACATCAAGTTCACCCAGGAGAAACCGAAGGACGATTGGCTCCCGTTTCTAAACGTTCAAATTAACTTGTCAAGTAGCGGTTACATGACAAAGTGGTACCGAAAACCAAGTAAACAAACATACTGGTTCACTTCCTTTCTTATCACCCTTCACACACAAAGAGGGCGCTTCTGATAAACTTGTTTCAAACAGCCACCACTGTGTGCACAAGTAGGGAACTAAGGGAAGAATAGCGCGACTTGGCGCGGCAAATAGCCATCTCCAATAGCTACGACATTGTAACCCCACGAGATAAGTTTCGAGGGAGAGCGACGCTCCATAAGAAACGGTTTGGCCAAAACAAAGTCTTCATTAGCGATGAAATAAGTGCAGCGATGAAGCAGTGCTTGAGAAGGGCAGATCTAGAGGAATCGGTAGCGATAACTGGAATACCACCGAATACTCTTCGTCGCCAGTTAGTTCGTAACCGCTTGTATGACCGTCTGTGTAGAACACAAAATCGCGTAATCTGCCCTTATGGCAAGGACGGTGACTGCATGAGTTCAGGTGCGATATACCTAATCTCTTGTGGTATTTGCGGAGACGAACATATTGGCGAAACGGGCAGACCTTTATGTATCCGCATAAAAGAACATCTAGATGGTAAACGAAAAGCAAGACAAGGCACGCCACTAGGCACGCATAGGATAAAAAGCATAACGGAGACGATTTTGATATAAAAGTCGCTATCCTCGTACGGGATACTAAAACACCACCAACATAAATGCCAAAAATTCTACAATGAATAGCAGGGAGGAATGTCCCGAGATCGCACGTAATCTCGCCCCTTACCTTCGCATCTGTCGTTGACGGGGTGGGGGTGATGTAGTCGTCACCCATATGCGACTCTGAGCGGTTGTTCTTCCTCAGTGGAAGACAGGTGAAAAAAAGCGTTGGATTTTTTCGAGAAGCCGTAGATCTTGTAATTATCGCTCAGATATTCATCTTTCTGTTTGTGCTGCTGAAGCGCTTGACCTAGTAAGTTGCGTATTAGTGTACCCTTCCAGGCTCTGAAGAAGGCGATTCTACCGAAACGTCAGCTGCGATTGTGTTGTATGTGTGCTATTGCATGGAAGTAAACGTATGAAAATACGGAGTTCTGATATTTACTTACTTAGATACTTAAAAGGCGGATCCTTGCTGGTTGTGCAGATCCCAACATATTCTCCATTTTTCGGAGTTTAGCTAGTTTATCCATAGTGTTTCCCTGGAGACTTGAGGTCAACCTAACCAAAGTCTACCCCAGGTCGTCACCTCCACAAGCAATCGCCACGCTTGTAGATCGGAAGGAGATTGGCTACTATGCGAGTAGTTTGATACCAGAACGATGGTGGATCTCGATATTGGTTTACTCTATTTGGGCTTCCTTAAGGAAAAACCGGGCTCCTCAGCTTGGAGATCCTGCCAGAAGGATGAATCCGCTCGCTATACATCGCAGCTCGACACCCAGGAACATCTCCCAGCCGCAATGAGGTGGTAAACCGTTGGGAGGAAGTTCTGATAGAGAAATTTGTTCAATTGCAAGAAAACATGAAAGTCCAGTTTTTACTTTGGACTTAGTCTTAGTTACTTGCGCTTATAAAAGACAGCTACTGAATGACGCGATTTCATTCATGCAGTGCTCGACTCTAATGGATTCAACTCAATGCGATGGCAATTCGACGACATCGCTAGAAACAGTAGCCTTTGTGAAAACTCCAATGGAATCAACAGCGGCTCTGACTAACTCGATGACTCCAAAACGTCATCCAGTTTGGATGAGCTCGTAAGGGATGTTCAATTCACTCGAATTCAATTTGAATAGATAAGGTAACCGAATGCATTTCTGGTTTATACATAACGTGCGGTGACCTATTGATGTATTCATTTAGTGCTACGATCCTCCCCAGACAAGTCTGGTATCAATCTACCAAACCTGGAACGGAAAGAGCGCTTGGTGAGCCCTCGACTCAGGATCCAATAAAGGACCAGGTGTGTATTGTACGGTACCACTAACCACCACATTATACGGGTTCCTTAGCAACTTTATGCAACTTTATCAGTAAACCAAAATAGTTACTATCCAACTATTAAATCGTTCTAGATATACTTGTAGAAAGGATTAAAAACGTCATTTTAACGATCACACGTGCAAAGTGAGGTCGGGAACCACGCGTTTTAGTTTGTTTGTTTTTTCTCTTTTTTCTTTTGTATTTACTTTTATCACACATCCCTTGATTTTTCTGTTTCAGAAAACGTTTACATAATGAGTAAGCTCTTTTGCGAATAGATAAGCGAATTTATTCCATCGAGCCTTTTCAAATAGATCGTCACCACTTGGCGTCTATCGGTAAACACGTCCACGTCAGGCATGACCTATAACCCCTACCAGGTACGTTTTAAGCTTTCCTATTATCACTTATTCATATTTTTCTTTTTGCTCTATACGGCTATAGGTGTACGATATGAAGAAAGTCAACGTATTTACCAATGGTACCTTAAAGAGAATCGATAAAAATTCTTTAAAAAAGTCACTACAATGTTAACCTTTTATTTACTGCCTACTACAATTTTTTCACGGCAGGGTATTATGTGTGATACAACCACAGTGATGCTGAGATGTTTGCAAAACTCCGGACCGCAGGTGTCTGCGGTGGGGAACGAACGCGGTACTATCCTTTCCAGGGAGTAACGCGTTCACCACTTCACCATGTGGGTCTTTCGTTTCGTCTGCCTAGCTGAGAAAAGCCTATCATATATTCATTATGTTACTGTAAACTACTTATTAGCACTTATTAACCACTTATGTATCCAAAACATTTAGAAACTAAGACTATCAAACAATTATGTTTCGTTTGCTGACTCGTCAATTGTTGTAGTACTTACTTACTTGATACCTGAACGAACCGTCCTCAATGTTTATGCGCGCTTCAGCATAATTACCATTTTGCAGAGATTTGCTGGCTAAGCCATTGTGGTTCCCTGGAATCCTGAGGACAGCGTGGCCAAAGTCCGCTCCAGGTCTTCACCACCACAGGCAATCGCAGCCCAACAACCAAAAAGTTTCTGAAGGATACTCAGCAATTTTCCATCACATAATCGCAACCCTGGTGCTTTATCATCCAGAACACTGGCGACTGTAGAGCGATGGAACGCTCGATCTCATTTCTGACACTGGCTATATTAAAATGTTTCTGTAGCTCAAATCATTCCTGAAAAAGCCAGAACAAATTGCAATCGGAAGTAATCAAGTCCACGATCCTCTACAGCTGACAAGGTGGTACTGATTGATTGAGGAACCCGTAGAACACTGACTTCAATCTGTATAGTGTCAATTCCATGATGAAAATCAGTTACTTTTATGGTAACGTTATCATAGAGAATCCAGCTACATTTAATAGTAATTATTAAGAGTATCTTCAATACCATTACTTCAAAGCATAAAGCACACTTTTAAGGGACACAGAACACATTCGTCGTTTTCCAATTGGGTGACGAGAACATTTCAATATATGGTAAACTTCAGGGTGCCTCACCTATTACAATTCATTCAGTCATTTCAGGCAAACGGATATTCTTATCCGCCTCCACCCCGATCGTAATTCATTCTCCCATTCCTCCACCACCACTAGTCGTAGCACCACAGGTAGCCGTACCACCGCCACCACCACCGGTCGTCTATTGCCCACCTCCGGTTGTCTATCCGAATGTATGAGTGTTAAACAATTAGCGACGATTTGTCTACATAATAACAGATACCTAAACGATTCTATGGTGCATCTTCCCATCACCAGCTTAAAGGTGGTTAGGTTTGTGTGAGTTCATGTCCCCTTTTCTCAATGACATGTGCAATGTTACTACTGTTTTTGGCTGGAATCCATAAACACTCGTACTAGGGCATTCTCACTACCGGCCGTCGCCGGTATCGCATATGGAAGGGAATTCTCTAGTCTTGAAACTGTGACTCTTCCTCTACAGCACATTTCCACCGTTATTTGATCCTATAGCAACCTAAGCCTTCCTTAAATTCCACATCAGTCATGTAAGAAAAACGAATTTATATGCTCGAGACTCAGAACGAATCAGTACCCGAACTCCTCTCTACTGCTCCACCCACTAATGCTGCTAATAGGATTTTCTACATTTGCATTTTATATCACCCGTCAAGGGCGCGTGTGGCGCAGTGGTTGGAGGCGCCACCGCGGCGCGCGCGTGAAATGCGCCCATGGCCCACCAAGCCTTCCATCCCTCCAGGGTCGGCAAATTGGTACCAGACTTGTCTGGGAGGATAGCAGCACTGGCTCGATACATCGGCCGGCCACCGCGAGTCATTGTAAATGCCAGATATGCATTCAATCACCTCGAACGATGCTTAATGAAGTCGAATGCATGGCGCATCCCTCAGGAATTGATCAACGCCGACAGCTTTATCCTTTCATTTTTTTTATCACCCGTCATCACATCTACTGTGCAGACTCCAGCAATTCTCGACTCGTTTGCCTCGTAACCATCGCCCACAATGATCTTCGGCCATTTCGCGTGTTGTTTCAGTTGCCGCTTGAGGACTATTATTTAATCTCGAATGTCGTAGAATGCTTACTTACTTGGGCACATGGATGGCCCGTATTCACTAGTTGTGCGGGTCCCAGCACAATTTCCTCTTTTCAAAGTTTTGCTGTCTAGCCATTGTAGTTTCATGGAATCCCGAGGTCAGCCTGGCCAAAGTCTACACAAGGTCCTCACCACCACATGCATTCGTCGGTCTTTGTAGTTCAGAGAGTCGCCACCATGCCACTAGTCTCATAATAACACGTTGGTGGATCCTGGTATTGGCTTAGAGACCATATTGGCGAGACGAATTCTTTCGCTGTACATCGCAGCTCGGCTACCAGGAACACCTTCCAGCCACAATGAGGCGGTAAATCGTGGGAAGGCAGAATGCCTGTCGAGTCAATTCTTGCAATCTTGAAGATAATCTCGACCAGGAATTCCCACGTGGACTGGAGAACAGTGTTCGGATCGTGGATCGAACCAGAGCTTTTTCCTTCCCGACTGACTTTATCACTAGTCATTGCGCCATCCTCGCCTTGCTAATAGGCTGCTGTGAATTTTCTCTTCTTTCTATTCCTAAACTATTATTAAAATCGTAGGAATTTCTTATCCACAACTACATACTCTTTACCTATGTACGTAAGAGTTTTCGTCGAAAACTTGGATCTCTATATGGTTCCGTAGACTTCTAATAGAAATGAACACAATCTTAAACCTATAATTATTCCAGAAACTCGAAGTCGTCTTCAACTGTGCACTTTATAGGTGGTCGTCTACTAGGATTGCTATCCTCATCGCCATCATCATCATCATCATCATCATCATCATCACCACCACCACGGTTGGTGCTAATCAAACTGAAGAAAACTTTACTGCTTCCGAAATCAAGAGCTTCGTTGTACGAGTTTTACTCTCTGTTGGCATATATTAGGCTTTTCATAAACAAAAGTGTTTCAGGAAACCCATGATTTATTATAACAAAAGGTTCAATGCCTACCTAACTTGGATGAGCAAACTTTAATTATAATGAATAAATCGATTAAGGCGAATTCCATGGAAAAATTATACAACACGTGCTAAAACACAAAGGAAATAAATGGTTGATAAACTGGCAAGTTATTTAAAATAGACAGAGATCAACGACGAGCACAGTTTGAACGTAGGTACCCCGTTAGTCAACCGGTCGGACACCTATTCTGCCTTTCTGTACATCCACATTCGTTATCATAAACAGAAGACTTGATCCAACCTTGAAGAATAACTATTAAAGAAGTAACTCCCACGTCCGACTTTCTATTAACCTCGGCATTGATGGAATAATTCTTTTTACTTCTGTTTAGCAAACACGTCTGTTTGGTTATGGAGGTGTTTGACCATGTAGATTGCAGTCAACGTGACCTTTCCAGGCTCTGAAGAAGGCGAAATCCGCCGAAACGTCAGCTTGTACGTAAATAAAGAAATAAAATAACACCTCGTGTTTGCTAAACAGAAGTAAAAAGTATTAAAGAAGTCATTAAAAGTTAAATTATAAACTTTAATGAGCTTGCATGAGGTTGATAAGTATATTTATTTTCGGCTAACGTTTCGACGTCTTCGTCTTCATCCTAGCCGATGATCTGAGTCGATGGTCCACGCTTGTTATTCGTCTCGAAGTGGCGGCTTCGCCTTCATGTCGAGTCAGGCTTTCCCCAGCGGTCCATCTTCTCTAATGAGGCACACTCATTCGATGATGCCCTTCTATACACGATGCTGATGGTGGATATAATGATAATATCCGTTGATAACAACTTGTTTTTCTTCCGGACATATATCATCGCGTACATCGTGCAGAAGTCGGTGTTATTATTAGTTGGTACAAAGCATATTAATATTTAGAAACCGACTTTACTTTAACCTCGGTGTGACTAATCAATATGTATTCTTTTTTTGATGAGCTTGCACGAGCACAAGGCGAAGCCGCCACATCGAGACGAATAACAAGCGTGGACCACCGACTCGGATCATCCGCTCTGATGAAGACGAAGACGTCGAAACGTTAGCCGAAAATAAATATCCTTATCAACCTCGTGCAAGCTCATCAAAGAAATAATGCATATTGACTAGTCACACCGAGGTTAAAGGAAAGTCGGTTTCGAAATACAAACGTTAACTTAACGCTTCTAAACTTGCAAAAAATATTCTAAAGGTTCTCAATGACAGACAACCGCTGAAGAATATTTCTGAAAATCGAGTCGCAATCTTATTTGAACTGAAATCAACGTCTACCTCATAAAATACCAAGGAGTTTAGTGAAGGGAAAAAACAGATGAAGCCGAAATCACGTGTGGGTGTCCAAAGTTAAATCTTAACTATTATGAGCATGAGATACTTGCAAAACTTGTACCCCAAACCAGATTTGAACCCGCTTTTACACTTTTTGGGGCTCACATGTTACATGCTGCGTCACTGGCGCCCTTGCTTTGTCTTTCTCATAGCCAGTTATATACCTAATCGCGCCATTAACAATCACCCGTCAATGACAACCCAATTAAGCTGAAGCTGTAGTCAAAATCACAATGTATAACTTTTATCTATTGCCCATTATTATTTTCATGGTAGCGCATTATATGAAATAAACCACTATGATGATAAGATGTTTGCAAAATCTGAATCTCAGGCCAGATTTTTCTGGGTTCGAAGTTTTGCAAATACCTTAGCCCCACAATAGCCGTATTTCACATCATACTCTGTCGCCAAAAGTCATAATAGGAAGTAAATAAAAATCTAAACATAGATCTTCACCAATTCTACACACTTTTGTTCAGCAACACGAGGTGCTATTAGGCTTTTCAGAAATAAATGAGCGTTTTTAACTATATTATTTAAGATGTCATGAAGTGCTTCAAATCCAGTGAATAAAATTCTGGGGTTCTGGAAGCGATGAATTCGTTAAAGGCATTTTTTGCGACATTGTGGTTGGTGCTTATGGCCAATGAGGCAGTTTCGTAGCCAAACTCGTTCAATTTCTGCAGCGCTGGTCCGCAACGTGAGGCTGCGCGTTGTCGTGGATACGGATTGGCCTTTTTCTGTTGACTAATGCCGGCCGTTGTTGTTGGAGTTTACGTTGCATTTCGTCGATTTATTGGTAATACTCTACTGTAATCATTTCACAAAGATTCAAAAAGCTGTGATGGATCAGCCCTGTTGCAGACCACCAAATAGTCACCATAACCTTTTTTTTGTGCAATTTCGGCTTTGAGAAGTGCTATGGAGCCTGATCGCAATTCCGCCATTGAGCTGAACGTCGCAAGTTGTCGTCCACTACCCGTCACCGACCAATAAAATAGTCGTTTTTCTTGTGCAGAATAGGAGCCCATGACACTTCAAAACGATTTTTTTTTTATTGTCGCTCAACTCGTGCGGCACCCACTTGGCCAATTTTTTTCTTTCCTACGCATTGAAACGATTGGAAATTGCTCCTGTGCTTACGGCAAGATGTTCTGCAGGCTCTCGAACAGTTGCTCGCGTGTTTGCTTCCACTAGTGCCTCCAATTCGTTGTGGGCAAGTTCATTGGGACGTCCGCGCCCTTCCTCATCCTCGAGATCGAAATAACAATATCGGAATTTCCGAAACCACGTTCGCACTGTTGATTCACCAACAATGCCTTCTCCTCAAACTTCGCTAATGTTTCGAACCGTCTATGCTACATTACGACCGAGTTTGAACTCACGAAAGAAAGTCTGACGAAAAATCGTTTCTGAAATGCAAAATTGCAAGGCTCGAAATTGGTAAAAAAAATTTAACTTTCGACAAATTATAAAGACATGATTAGAAAGAGACACAATCAGCTAGCTATCTGAGGATATATGGTACTGCAACGTACAAAAAATATTTTGTTGGTAAGGAAAATACATTTCGAACCGTCTATGCTACATTACGACCGAGTTTGAACTCACGAAAGAAAGTCTGACGAAAAATCGTTTCTGAAATGCAAAATTGCAAGGCTCGAAATTGGTAAAAAAAATTTAACTTTCGACAAATTATAAAGACATGATTAGAAAGAGACACAATCAGCTAGCTATCTGAGGATATATGGTACTGCAACGTACAAAAAATATTTTGTTGGTAAGGAAAATACATGGGTAGGGCTAAATCCGTCAAAACGTTTGCTTGTTTATAAATAAAGAAGTAAAATAACACTTCATGTTGTGCAACGATAGTATAAAGATTTGTTTGACTAATACCCAGGTTAACAGAAGGTCGTTCATGGGAATAACTCCCACGTTTCCATTGAAAGTCGCTTAAAACTGTATGCCTTGACTTGTTCAAAATAAATAAAATGATTAGATTCTTCGTGTTGAACATTTCCATTGCGATGTGCCATGCATTTGACTTGTCCACTATACAGTTACATACAGTGGTCTACCAATACATGAATTCAATTGTGTTCATCCTCTCAAACAAGTCTAGCACCAATCTGATGACATCGAAGTGACGGAGCACTCGGTGAAGCTGGCGCGTAAGGTCGAACCACCAACCTATCCAGTTTGCATTGGGCTCATCTTTTCACTGCGATACACTACACTTCCATAAACAAGCAGATAAATAATAAGCAACGCTATTAATCCACAGCCAATACCTAGATTTCTTTATACTCTAGAAAAAGGAAAACGCCTAAAGAAAAATCAGGCACCTCAGGATAAGGCTGTCGAAGTGTGCTGCGATGAGCCAACGCAGATTTTTCGGTTCCGATATCAACAAAGAGGCCAAACTCTACTTGATTTGCCACTCGGCCAATCACCAGCTCACCAACTTTGAACGAATTGATTTTACGAATATCAGTCTGAAATTTGGTATGACATAAGTGTAAAACCTCTAAAAGACTTCCAGAAATACTAAACGAGAACTGGGAAGTCAAACATTAGATATGCGCCATGCATCCGACTTCAAAGGAAATCAGTACCAAACATGATTTAGAAGTACTTATCCATTTTCTAGTAAGTCACACCTGCGATGATGATCCGCATCGCTAACTTTATAGAGCTACGTAAGATTAACGAAAACACCGATAAAGAAAATCTAGGCGAACAAAAAAGGTAATCTCAAGAAGAAAGTATGCTGGTATTCTTATGTGTGGAATATTGGCTTTTCTAACAGAGTTATTTCAGAAACAAAACCTGCATTTTCTTTATATAAGGATTTCTTGGGAAAGATTCATTTTTCTTCATGGATTTTAAGCGTCTTCATTACCATTCCAAATTCCCACTACTCCATTCTTTATCTTTTAACCGTCACGCCCTACGAGGTGAACGAGTAGAGCCGCTATTTGAGGATGTGTCATCTTATCTCCTCAATAACATGTCGAATGCTGGCTTAATGCTGTTTTCTCAATGCTAAGATGTTGCTAAGCATTCACCACAGAGAGCCGCCGGTCCTAGTAAATCGAGGGAAGGCCTGCCTCCTGGCGATTTGGGATCTTTCCATGACAGAAGTATGGCAGAAGCAGTAACTCCGACTAACTGACTAAACGATCGACTACGCTATAATATGATTAAACTTATTTCTTCAAAACGGTAGTTTAATACATTCCATTCTAGTATATTTAACTTTGTGTCCAAGATAAAAAACCATTAAAGACCAAGTTTCTAGAGCAAGGCCCAATGAAGACAATGCCACAGACACTTCACGAAATTCCTATTAAAGCTGTATCGGCCAAATTATTGAAAAATTCAGGCAATATTAAAGCTTTTGCCCTATAGCTTTTAAAAAAACTGGAAAGGAAATAAAAACAAACAAGAAACATTACCATGAGATCTGGAGGAGGCAATGTTTTAATTTCGCTACATAGATGATCACGAACAATGGCTTCTTCTGGTGATAAATTGTCTAATTTGTGTAACTTTTCGTAAAGATCATAGCATGGAAGATCCGATGGCGTAAGTCCGATTCGCGAAAGTAATCTAAATGTGAATGTGGGTTCTCTCTTAAGCATGGCTCCAAGACACACTTCATAAAAGGCAAAGTAACTGAGTTTGCAAAACTAGATTGTCTTTTCAATGACTATGCTTCCGAAAATAAGTTCTTAGCTAAAAATTCCAAATCTGAAGTAAGCTAGTCCACGCTTCGCGAATTCGAAGTTGCCGAAATTTCAAACACGGTTAAAATGAAGCTTATTTGGTTCTCGCATGGCCGCTATCTACGAAGAAACGTGGAACCTACAGAAAGTTTCCCATATATCTCTGGGATTTGACGACATTGTTAACTGAAATTTCGAGAAAACAGTTCAGTGTGTTCTTAGATCACCATTACAGATAGTTTCACTCATTATAAATTGCAGAGAGGTTCTCATTCGTCACTTGGTTTCTTCAAGGACGGCAACGATTCCTGGCACTGCTTTACCCTGAGATATGCTTTCACGTGGACATTTCGAACTCGCTATTCTCAGCAAAGTTGCTAGTGAGACGATACATATGCTCTATATCGTAGTTTTGATAAACCTAAGTCATACACACAGGATAAGCCCCTATTACAATGAAAGTCGAAACAATTGTAGGTCTAGCAGACAAGTGCAAAGAAATAGATAATGAAAGTACTTCAGGGTTTGTTAACGCCATCACAGCCAAATGCGATGTTCACATTGATTTAGGACTAAAAAAAATTCTATGAAAATCTTCCTCGTCATTCCACTGTGCCATTTAATGTATGAAATATGTTTCTCAGTAAGATGGCTGTATTTCTCTCATTTTTGTTGCCCTTAGCATAAAATACTACACTTAAAAACGTATTAGACTCAATAAAGAGTCTTCTTCTTGTTTTTTACTAACTTTCTCGCAATATCATATTGGGATGGATGAACAATTGTACGATCCAGTGGCTCAATGGTCAATTTTCTCTTCTTCGCGATAGGACCACCTACGCTGTATTCGCTGTCGATATTTACAGTGAGGAAACCTGAAATAGCAGACTACTACAGTAGAATAGGAATATTCAGATTCACTTTTTCACAACCAATCAAGGGAATCAACATCACCGCCAGTCAAACCCTTTGTTTTACGTCATCTAAAATGTTCCAGTGAGCTGAGAGCAAACTCACATAATCTCCCAAGAGGTGTGCTCCACTGCCCTCGTAACCCATAACCCCTACATACTTAACCCAAGAATCCACAAACAAATGACAAATGTCCTGATAATACTGGTCCGCTCTCAACTGGGCATTCTCTTCCAAGACAAAGTCAAACCATAAATGAGCATACAATAACAGCATGCTTAAACGTTTTATAATCGAGAAGTGGCTTGTAGCACATAGGTTAAATGTACCCTCATTACATACTGTATAGGAATGGTGCGATCACGCATCCGAGATTCACCAAGAATTCCATCTCTCTGGAGTTGGGAAATTGATTCGCGACTCGTCTGGCAGGATGGGAGCGCTGATTTAATACAGCGGTAGGAAACTGTGTAGGACAAATATGCATCCAACCACCCCATGCATCATGAAGTTGAATGTACAGAGCATCCCTCGCGCAATGATTAACGCCAAAAGCGTCATCCTTTGTCCTTCTAATAGAAAACAAGTGGAAAAGATAAGACAGGAAGAAAAATCACCGGCACATTGTTCGTAAGATTTCGTTCCGAGTCCTTTCACTTTTTTGATGTCCTCACGCGACCGAATCCGTCCCATTTGCTCACGAAGAGCCACAATACCTGCAGCAGTCTTCTTATTCAAACCGCATACTTTCCTGCAAATTACTTCTAGAAAGCGTCACACTTGAAGGATATAAAGATAAACTAGACTGATCGTTGGATGTTATTAATGAATACAAAAATACGAAATTCTCAAAACAATAAGAATCCAGAACAGTCATGGTCGAAGAGAAATTGCCTCTCAAACAAACTGTTACGCAATATTGTATCCTTTTGTATCTCTGGTGATTGTTTTAGTAGATCAATAATTGAGAAACATGTAATTACAAAAAGATTGAAATGTACGGACTAAATAAAAGAAATAATATAATTCGACAGCTGAAATCTAATTATGTCTAAATCGTGTAAGTAACTAACTCCAAAAGCTGAACAGATGCGACGTTAACATCGACTCCCCTCATCGACACACACTCTCTCACCACTAGCGACAACGCTTCAGACAGCTTCTTCTGATTTACTGAGTGCTAAAAAAGGTGTAGGAATAACATGAAAAAAAACTCAAAATATGCAAGAAGCAAGAATAGAAAGATTTATTTTCATATTTCCGATTTTGAATAAAGAGCAAATAAAGGCCAAAGCCCTCAGCGTTGCTCAATCCCTGAGGAATGCGCCATGCATTCGACTTCACTAATCACCATTTGCAGGTGACTGAACGCATATCTGGCCTTTACAATGACTCGCGGTAGGCTACTAATGTATCTAGCTAGTGTTACTATCCTCCCAGACAAGTTTGGTATCAATTTGCCGATCCCGGAGGGATAGAAGGCTTCGTGGAGGATGGGCACAGGAATCAATTCCACGTGTGTGCCGCAAGGCCCCTCCGACCATTGCGCCACATGGGCTCTTCCAATACTGGATACGTAATGTAAACAAAGCGAATAAAAAAAAAGACAGCGTACCTGATACATGCCCATTCCAAGATGTTTCGGATCAATTTTCACATACTCACCCATTGGATCGATTAAGCGACGACCGATCGATACTAAAATATTATTAGAGGTGAATTTATCACCAAATTGAAAACATTAAGGGTGAGTTTGTCACCAAGTTGAAAATATTAAGGGTAAATTTATCGACAAGTTGAAAATATTAAGGGTAAATTCATCACCACGTTGAAAACATTAAGGGTAAATTTCTCACTAAGTTGGAAATGTTAAGGGTAAATTTATCACCACGTTGAAAATGACTAAGTTGAAAATATTAAGTGTAGATTTATCGCCAAGTTGAAAATATTAGGGGTAAATTTGTCACCAAAGTTTCCAAAACATGCATAGCAAAGTCGGGCTCAATCCATGCAGCACGGCTATGCATGTACTGAAAAAATATGTGCATAGAAAACCTATAACTAATCTATATATTAAAGAGTAACTTTATTTCGAGAACAACACGATATAATACGAACATTTCATGACAGTCCGAACACAATTTTAAGGCTCACATGAAAAGGAGCTCAAATAGCACTAGCAGGACTGATGTACAAGTACAATCAGAACCTTGAAAAACCAACACCATAATCTCAAAATAACCAAAAAAATGCCAAATCGAGAAACTAAAAATAAAGTGGAAAATTTGCCTTATTAAACTTTCCTCTACATTGACTAATCATAAAATTATTAAATGCAAAGCTTCACTGAAACATCACCGTGCTCCACTCCATAAAAGTGATGAAAAACTCGGAACATTCTAGAAGGGTTATCTTCGAACTCCAGGTAAAATCACGCTCAGCCAATAGTCAATATGCCAACGAGAAAAAATGAGACAAAAGATCTTCTTGTCGCAACGAGAGCCGTATACGAATTCAACCCTTTCCATGAATGACAGCTGCAAGACAACCAGTGCAAGCGATGAATTGCTGGATTCCACACCAACGTCCGAGAATCAGTCATCCAAGCATCAAGCCAGGTATGAGAAATGAAATGAAGACCGATAGAAATCCTTTTTATGCAGGGATCTAACACATTAGTGATCATGTTCACTTTTCAGTAACCAGAATACTTGGCAAGGAAGACATGACAGATTTATAGAAGAGACTTCAGCCTGCAGCTCTAAGGGTCTGCATATAATTTTTAAAATGTATCTCCACTTTATGCTCATTTAAATTCATCTTTTTGAAGAAAAAATTAAATCTTAGCAAATCCGAAAACTTCCACGGAAGGACAACAGCGGCAAATATCAGCGATAGACTCGACAACGAACTAGTAGAAAGAAAGAGTAATCGCACCTGCGCTTCGCTGAGTCGGCGGCATATTCGGCAGATCCTTCTCGGCAAGTGGCGTGATGCTATACTTTGACGCGCCATCTTCAGGAACAACACTAAAAGTTTCAAAAAACAATAAGAACTGAATTTGTCCTGGCCTTTACGCTCTATAAATAAATCCGTATTGTAAATAGTTTTCGGGTTCAGTGAAAGCTACTGCATGATCAAGGCACATTCACTACCTAAGTGGACTTATTAAAACAAGCATGTTGACGTAAACCTCAACGCAAATCATCTTCATCGACCAGCTGTTGCTGCTCTTATGAGGAAGAATCAACCGAGAATAGTAGGCATGGTTTCCAATATTGCCTGCGTCCAAATAGCCCAAATCTTACGCCTTCCGATTCTCATAAATTCTGAGCTCTCAAAAATTCCTTCGTCACAAGCAATTTCCCAGTGATCTCAAATCTAGTCTTCAAAAGTCATTTAACTACCAGATGGAAGTTTAAAGGAAGCGCACATATTTTCTTTTGGGAGTGAAAAAATTCACAGGATGGTAATTTCATTGCCTTATCAAATCATAATTTTCACTGGAGAACTAATATTGCTGCTTCAAGACGTTCTAATTTCGTAGCTCATGAAGTATGTACCAAGGTAATTGAGCTCTTAGCAATCAACAGCTGGACTACTAGGATAGGATATTTGAATGGCCCATCATCACTGGCTGTGCTGGTCTCAGCATAATTTGAATTTTTTCGAAGTTCTGCTGGTCTAGCCATTGTGGTTCCCAGAAGAGTCCCGAGGTCAACCTAGCTAAAGACCGCCCCAGGTCGTTACCACCATGGGCAGTTGCAGCCCTTGTGGCTCAGAGGAAGATTTGCCACCATGCGACTTTGACACCAAGACGGTGGCGGATCCTGGTATTGGTTTACTCTTAGTTAGGCATCCTGACGGAAACGCCGGACTCTTTCTCAGCCCAGGAAAACCTGCTGGATGAATGAATCCTCTCGCTGTACTTCGCGGCCCCACACCTAGGAACACCTCCCACCCACGATAAGGAGGTGAACCACTGGGAGCAGCTGGATTACTAAATGAAAACGTGGGATTCCACAGTTTTGAGTGCCTCCATTTTGACAATGAGGCTACACTGAAAATCATACCTAAGTAATCAATAACTACTCTATAAGCGAGCTCTAGCTGTATGGAAGTGCTTAAAAAGTTTGCCTATAGAGCCGTATTGTGCATATAATGATTTGCAGAATTCTTTTCATAGTAAACGATCTCATTTAGACGACTTTTCTCCTAAAACTCACCAAAATTTGACGTCTTTAGGTGCGAATTTTCTGTGGCGAATCATGCTCGCGATGGCCTGTTGTGTCTCCAGTGAAGCTTTACCGTTGCCGATGGCAATGACCACGGGACTGTCACCAGCGCGCTCCGCCCATTCTTTCAGTACAGCTTCCGTACGTTCATTGAACGACTTAGCATTGAACGGAAACTCGGAAGTTTCAATGACCGAACCTGATTAATACAAAGTCTACAGAAAACACAAAATCAAAGGAAGCGAACAAATAAACTGAAGTGGTAAAGGAGAGGAATCCAGTCCTTCATTTTTTTTAGACATCTATTCGTGCACAATTCCTACCTTCGCGTAATCATAAGCACAAACGATTATCACCTTTCTGGCAAGGATATTACTAGAGCTTTTTTCTAAATCAAAAGCTAAGCAATTTCATAGGGGTAGAGTTTACTGAAATTGAGGGCTATAAGCTTTAAGGGCATAATGCCACCTAAAGATGAAGGTCATCTTAGAAGAAAACTTCATGATAAACTCTGTTTAGACAACTGCAGAAGTTCTATTGCTTCAATTTGTGTGCCAAACGTATTAAGAAACTGTAATTTTAGCAGATTTGTTTTATCAGCCATCAAGTTTCAGCATCAGTTACGAGACAGAAATTTTGATTCAATACCAAAGAGGTTAACAGTTCAGACGTGAGAAAGGAGTAGAGTAAGAAGAGTACTGTTCTATACGATAAGAAGATACAAAAAAATCGCTTAGCTACTGTCCATCATGAAGCAAAAACCTCACATAAATCCTTTTTTATACGTTTATGTGCTCATAAAGAAGGAAACTTCGGTGTTCTACCTTAAGCACTCCGTGGAAATCAGATTACTAAAGGAGTGCAGGAATCAGGATTCCAATGGTTTTTTGGGATATTCAGATGGCTGAAATAAAGTATTCTAGAGCTTTCCTCATTGCTAATGTTGCTCTTATGACTAAAAAGAGTTCGCTGTTACTTCGTGACTAAAGGGCCCTTCTATTCCTTAGTACACAGAAGCACTCCTTCTCTGTAAAGCAATGTACATTCGGAGAAGCAAATACAACATATTACACGACTAAAACATCAACTTCTTAGTCACAAATGGAAGTATCTTCGCTGTTCCCAACTCATTCGTGTTAAAATTTTAGAAGTCTATACGAATTCCTTTCATTACGGTTGCAAGAAATCCTTTCATTCCTTTTCCTTTCAAATTCTTTCATTCCTTTTCCTTTCAAATTCCTTTCATTACGGATGTAACCATGGATTGAGTGCAACCAGTGAGAAACCATAATGAACCATTGTGTCACTACCCTTAACTAATAACCATGTCAGTTTTCCAAATACTGATGAGTATTCGATCGACAACAATAAAAACCCAGGTAAAGAACATCGCTTTTTTTAAAACTAGAAGCTTTCCATTTATGATTGGACATCTCACTGATGGCTCAATTCCATTAATCCCATTGCTAGAAGTAAAAAGCGATACAAACACACAAACTAAGAATCTTTTCAAAAACGACAACGTCGTAGAAGACTTCGTTGTCCTAACGGTATTCACTTTCAATTTTTCCTCATATGCTTTTGCTACCATTATTTGCTGAACAATAACCTTTCGGAGCAGCCGAGAGCATCGAAAGTCTTGCGGCGTAAAGAATAAGAAGAAACGAGCTATGGAATCACAAACTAATCCGCTAACTTTTGATCCTGTTGAAGTATACTATCAAGATTGCATTCGATCGGATCACGTATTCCAAACAATGCGCATTTTCTTCACCAAGCTATATTTTCACTAGTCTTCATCGGTGAGAAGAAAATCCAAATTCTGATTAGGGTTATAGCGGTTTGGTAACATGACATCCTTTCCGGGCACATATTTCAATAGCACTAATGCGTGTTCAATATAATTGAATTAGAACCGATTGCTTTCGTCGGACTAGGAGTTGACCAGCTAACCGTTCGAATACATGTCGATTGTAATAACAGCTGCTGAACAAATACTGAAACTTCTGTATTTCGGTTTCTCCATTGAGGCAAAGAGACAGTAATTACCACATTCATTTATGGCAGGACTACAATCAGCGACGAGTGCTTAAGGTAGAGGTGTAGCAAGGTAGCACAGTGGCAGGGATAGCAGCAAGGCTATGTTCTGACCCCGCACCGAATCTGTCAATATTCTCATCCCTCGGCGATTAGAAAATTGGTATCAGATTTGCTTAGAACCAAGCCAGTTCCTTTAATCCAAAGAGGGACGGCAGAGTACGGCTACATCTAGATACAACGAAAAATTGACTCAACTAGGATTCAACTAAATTCATGAAGAATACGGAAATCCTCAAAGTCTAACCTACACGCAAAAAAGTAGAATACCTGTACAGACTATGGTCATTCGTTTTGCCTGTCTCTCAGCTAGTTCTATCGATCTCTGCCATCAGCAGTCACCCGTCAGCGAGATTGATCTGCGGAGCACATATCGGCAACGAACCCATTTAAGCTGAGGCTGTAGTTATAATCACATTCTTAAGCTTTTTATTTACTGCCTACTCTTTTTAATGGCAGGGTATATTGCGAAATATGCTGAGATGATCTCAATGATCCTGAGATATTTGCAAAATGCCGGTATGTGCTCCCCAGATCAATCCCGCTGATGGGTGATTGCTGTGGCAAAGATCGTTAGAACCAGCTGAGAGACAGGCTAAACGAAGGACCCGCATGGTGTGGTGGTCAACGCGTTACTCCCCGGAAAGGACAATAGCGCGTTCGTTCCCCACCGCAGACACCTGCTGTCTGGAGTTTTGCAAATATCTCAGCATCATTGAAGTTATATTTCACAATATATACTGCTATTAAAAAAAGTAGGCAGTAAATAATAATTTAAAAAGGATAACAATATTACCCAAACAAAAATTTGAATTTCGATCTCACCTACGTTCAGGTATAAGCTCTGAACTGTGGATTTCACCCTGTGTGACAATAACACAGTAACGAAAACAGTTGAAATTTGACCCCGAACAGAAAATATGAGCACAAGTATAACCATACAAATAAGCTAACTAATGGCAACTGCACTCCCGAAGGTCACCATCATTGCCCAGTGGGTTGGATAATGCTTCCCTCGTAGTATTACCACTGCGACCGACTTTCGAGGAAATAAAAAAGTGATGGAATAACAATGACAAGAGGAGATCTTACTGTTTTCAACGATATGTATGAGATATGTAACCACCATACTACGTTTCATTTCATCACATTGCATCAGAAGGAAGGTGACTGAAATACGCGAGTAAGTCACCTTTCTTGCTTTGATGTGTTCTGACTTTCTGTCTGTTCTTCTCATTTCAATATATATTACAGATAAAATGGAACGGTCAAAGATAGGAAAACTGCCAAAATTTCGGCGGAGGGGCAGCAGCAAAATGATGTCCAGTGAGTGATGAAAGTGAATCTGGAAAACTAGAACCAAAAGACTGGAAGAAGTGACTTCGCTTCTCGTAAGCATTGCAGAAACCCAGAAATGATAATGTTAGCTCGGATATATCCGAAATGCACTAAACCAAACATTCGGTAGTAGTGTTGCTTGATGACAAAGTGCAATAAACTCATAAATGCTCTATTTATTTTTAAAAATTCTCCCAACGGTTTACCACCTCATCGTGGCTGGGAGGTGTTCCTGGGTGTCGGACTACGATGTACAGCGGGTGATTCATCCGCTGGCAGGGTCTCCCAAGCTGGGAAGAAGTCCGGAGTTTCCATCAGGAAGCCTAGCCAAGACTAAACCAATACCAAGGTCAACCACCGTTCTAGTATCAAAGTCGCGTGGTGGCAAACTTCCCTGTGATCCACAAGGGCTGCGAATACCTATGGTAGTGAAGACCTGGGGCAGATTTTGGCCAGGCTAACCGTGGGACTCCAGGGAACCACAATGACTTATCCAGAAAATCTCTGGAAAAGTGACTATGCTGGAGACCGCAAAACCAGTGAGGACGGGGCATTCAAGCATCGAGTATTTTTAAAAGTTTTCGCTGTAACCAAAAAATTCCAAGGAATCAACCACAACGATGGTGAGATATTCGCAAAACGTGTATCCCGGACCACATCGAACCACGATTTCCCTTTCCGGGAGCTCGCGCATTAGACACTGCACAACGGACGCCCTGAAGGTTGTATCTCACGTCGTATCCAGCCGTGAAAAATTAAAGCAGGCAGAACGCAGAAGGTTAACATTGTGATTTCAACTACAGACTCAGCTTAACTGGATTCAATGCCTATCTGTGCTCCCAAAATCAATCCCACCGACGGGTGATTGCTAAGGGCAGCGGTAGGTAGAAGACTACATGAGAGAAATGCAAAACAAAGGCCTCAGTGGTTAAATGTGTAGTGCGCGAGGCCTCGGAAAGGGTAGTCGTGGTTCGATCTGGCTCAGGGTCCAGGTTTTGCGAATATTTCAGCATCGTTGTGGTTGTGTCTCAAATCACACCTTCCCGTGAAAAATTGTAGTAAGCAGAAAATAAAAGGCTAGCATAAGTGGAAGATTGTTTTTTGCTTCTAACCTTTTAAACGCATCACATACCTATTTAGCAATTACAACCACTTGTGAAGATGATGGCACGCAGGTAGAAAGACGAACCAGAAGACCAACAAGGAGGTCTACTGCATCCAAAATGGCATCACCTAACTATGCAACTTTCAAAGAAGCATTCAAACTCTTTTGCGATCGGACATTACAAGTGAGCAAGTCAGACGATGCATAGGTTTTAGACAGGTTGAAAAAGCTATGTACTGTTGTAATGAGCACCCTAAGAAGTTGTATTCGTAGAATTTCAGGAATAATGGGTTTTGTTGAATTACGCGGCACATAGTAGCAATTTGAGCGGGTACAAAGGACACAGTCGAAAAATTTCGGAAGGAAAAACGTTCCAGTTGCTTTCAGTCCTCTCACGTTATTCTCATTCAGTCCAAATGATTATCATTCTTCTCAACTGCTTCAATGTACGACTCCAAATAAATAAACATAATAAACAAAGACAGTAAACCAAGTCATACATAGCCAAAATACTGCTACTTCAGAACGCGTCTTTCGATATTTGAACCATTAATATCTAAAAACAACATTCTCCTATTCTCCAGACAGGAGTTATGCCGTTAGCGGAAGAGTTCATAAAACTGAAAATGGCAACGCAGTCCATCGGTAGTCGACCAAAAACAGCTTGTGATGCCAATCCAGAAAAAAACCGATATAGAGGTAGAGTCAATACTAGTTTACTAGTCTATTAGTCTAGGCTATGAGCTAATAGTTTGTCTTTCAACTAAAATTATTGCAAAGCAACTACAACTAAACAAGTAATAAGGAGGGGTAAGGGATAAAAAAAAAGATGAAACTCCCGGCGCTGATCAATACCCGAGGGATGTGTCATGCATTCGACTTCCCTAACCATCGTCAGAAGTGACTGGATGCATATAAGGGCCTATACATTGACTCACGCTTGCTTAGCGATGTATCGAGTCAGTGCTGCTATCCTCCCAGACAAGTCTGCTACCACTTTGCCCAACCCGGAGAAATGGAAGGCTTGGTGCATCTGGTGGGCAGGATCGATACTATGTAGGGAGGGGTGAAAACGAAAATTAACAACAAATATATTTCTAGGAAATAGGAAAAAAATAGGAATTTCTAGGAAAAATCATCCTCGACGCATGTATGAGTGGCATTTCAGAAGTCTTCTGCATTGATGCTACACGTGTGGTGCTGACATGGCCGCCCGGATTTTGTGACTATATCAACGCAAATTGGATAAGTGGAGTGGATAAGGCAAAAAAATTCATATGCACACAGGTATATAAATAAAATAGGTATTGTATATATGTAAACGCGTGTACATACATGTATATATACATAATACATATACATATGCATACATGTACATATATACATATGTAAATCGAGCGATCGAGCGTTGATTGGGGGTGCTGCAGTCGTCAGCCATATGCGACTCTGAGCGACTGTTCTTCCTCGGTGGAAGACAGATGAAAAAGCGGCTCTGAAGAAGGCGATTCTGCCGAAACGTCAGCTACAATTATGTTGTATGTGTATTATTGTATGGAAGTAAACGTATGCTGTTTAACAACCTCGCGATTGCTAAAAGAGAAAACGACGAGTTTTAAGGTGTAGCCATGTATATGTTGAAAATGTATCGGTTTTGTAAGAAAAACATAACAAAACAACAGTACTTGTAAGATGGATTTAATTTAGGGTCCAGTCGAGAAAACAGTCGACGATTTCTGGCGTATGATTTGGCAGGAAAAGTGCAGAAGTATCATCATGCTCTGCAATATCACTGAATGTGGAAAGTCTAAATGTGAACAGTACTGGCCACTCACTGCCGAATCACCCGTGAGCTGTTCTTTACAGTCGCTTAACTTCCTCCTATACAAGGATGAGGATTGGAATGAAGGGAAATGTTCTAGAACTCACCACTCGCTTAATTTGACCCTTTAACTGAACTTCGTATTACAGATGAAGTTGGCCAGTGGTCTTACGGTTAAATTCATTTCTACAGACGCAATTGAAACTAGTGTAGAGTTAACAAAAATTGAGATGTCCGACGAAACGGGGGTGAGAATTCTTTATGGAATTTGTTTAATACCATGAAAACAAGCCAACTGGCCTAAAATTTATGGAGAGAGACGAAGCTTTCCAAGAGGAATACTTTTTCTCATTAATCTTATCGAAAAAATCTTCCTTTCTCACCGATATCCTGTCTTGCAACTTTCTGCTACTGTATCAACTGAGTGGTCAGATTTTACAGAATGTATCGACCAGTGTTTAGGCACAACATACGGTCGAACATTTTCACTGGACAGATTGGCCCGATCGGGGTGTTCCTAGAACGACAACGTTAGCGATCTTCCGGATTCTACGCAGAGTGAATCGGCTCACGCCGTGTGTCGTTCATTGCTCGGCAGGTATCGGACGCACAGGAACTGTCGTTGGAATCGACATGGTCTATCGGAGATTGGAACGTGGTGAAAAGGATGTGAGTGAATATATGATAAAAAAGTACTTAGCGTACTGTATATTAGTGAAGAATTTTATCAATCAGTAACATTCATAGCTTTAAAAAGCTGAGACCAACCTCCACTAGAATAGAGTATGATCGAAAGAATTGATCGCATACATAGAATGAAATACAGAGAACCCTATGAATTCAATACAAGAGTCACTTTTACTAGAAAACACTCATTATGCCACTGGTACGTCCCTCTTCCATGAGGTGAACAAATCATTGGGTTGATGCGCTCCAAAAGACTAAATCCAGTGTATTCGAATCATCCTAGTGTTCTTTTCAAAGAACCGAGTGTTCCTAACCAAGTACAAATCATCTACAAATCATCTAAGAATGACAGAACGTATGCAGCACTGATAAGTGTAAAAATAATCCCAAAGAACCAGCGAAACTCCAGGTAACTCTACTAAAAGTGGTCACCGAATTGCGAGAAATGAGACATGGAGCTGTACAAATGGATTGTCAATATGTCTATATGCATCGAATTCTACTGGTTGTCGCAGAGAATCTAAAGGTGCATTCTATACTTACTCGTTTCTTACGACTGTAGCCTTTTATGTTCAACGTAAACAGAGGAGTACAAATGCTTCCATGTGCAAAGTAATCGTCCAATTTGTACAGAGGAAAATCCTCCATACTTAGCGCAACGGTGACTAAATGTGTAAAAACAAAATCGTTTAAAAATAAGCACCTGAAAATAAGCAATGAGCTGAGAGACAGGCGAAACGAAGTACACGCATGGTGTGGTGGTGAACTCGTTAGCCCCCAGAAAGCATGATAGCGCATTCATTCTCCACCGCAGACATATGCGGTCCGGAGTTTTGCAAATATCTCAGTATTACTGTAGTTGAAAGCACTTGATTTCAGATAATAACCGCAGCAGAAACAGAAAAATTCCAACAGGAATACGAAAAATTGCTGAAAAGCCGTGGTTTTCTATGAGGATTGCTGTACGAGGAGCGCCTCTCATGATCTTCACTTACCAAAACGATAATGTATACAATTAATTTGCACTAAATTATGCGTATTTAGTACTACTAGCGAAGACGTTTCAATAAAGAAAAGATTTCATTAACTGTATAGAAAAGTGTTAAAGTTAAACACGAATGGCATTTCCGGTTAGTTTGTCAAATCGTCGAATATAATATGTATGAATAGGTGCTGTACCTGTAGGAGTCAAAAGAGCCGCTTTGCAAGCTGAAAAGCCAGGATCAAGGGCGATAACGAAAGCCGAGTTCACCCCTTCTCGCCAAAATAAATGCCTGAGATTGTGAGCAAAGCAAGAGATAGCTGCTTCCTCAGCACGAGAAACCAGATGACGCCTGAAAACAAAAAAATTTGGGTACGAAAGGATACAAGGGTACAGGGGACATTCGGTCGTAGGATACTTGGGTAGTTCGCTTCTAACAATCGTGCAAGAACGAGCACAACTTCAAATCGTTTCGTTCACACGCGGTCCCTGTCTGTAGAAATATATTGTCCTAACCTTTATAGTCAAGCATCTAGAATATCGCCGAAAACAATTTAGAACTACGAGCACAGTTGGTTAAGATGAGGTAAAAACACCTCAGCGGTCAGCCATGATCTCATGAGAGCGTCGAACGATGCCTCCTTCCGTGTTCTGAATAGCAGCTCGAATAGCAGAAAAAAAATCCTGGTGCAGTTTCTTCAGAAGTGATTTAGAGTTCTTGTACGGAGTTGCGGAACGAAAGTTTGAGCAGAACTTTTTCTATCAATCCCACTCCGTCGCAGGAAAGTCTTCGTTTAGCAAAGCTGATATCGGAGGGGAAGTATTTGCGAACATCTCGACGGTAATTCTTCGCACAGGATCTTCATGTTCTCCGGCACAATTTTCCGTTCCTGGTAAACTGCGTGCCTCAAACAAATTTCTTACAGATGGAGTAAATCAACAGCGGCATGGAAATTAGAATCAAAATTCTTTCCTTTTGGCCCATTTCAAGTACCACCTCGGTTGAAACAGAAATGTGGAGCGAGTTTATACATTGATGAATTCCAGTGCATTCATAATATATTCTGGGGAGATTGACGAATAACTCATAAGCTTTAGGTTTCCGATTTTAGAGTACAAAAGAAAGATACCGTCCAAATCAATGAAAGATACATATCGTCCAAATCCGTCCAAAGAAAGATACCGTCCAAATCAATCAGGTTTCAATGAGGTACCATGACCTACTATAATGTCGAACTCAGGATCTACTATAATGTCGAACTAGGGATGACATTTGTCGATTCTCATGACTTGTGACGACTTCTTCCTTCTTGGATGTTATCAACGGAATGAATAACTCCGAATGCTCCAGTTAATTCCAGGTTGGGAAACCAACATAATGAACGACTTAGCTCCAGAACTGAGCAGCGGCTTGGGCAGCTTTCAAGAGTATCGAAGATGTAGGGAAGAGAACAAAGAAAACCAGACTCCGTGTCCACCTTTTCGACTCAACGGTTCTTCCTGCCCTAACGTATGCGTCAGAAACCTGGTCGCTACGTAAGCAGGATGGAAAGCCACACAGCGTAGGACGATGTTAGGAGTGTTTCTTATCATACAAGCAAGGGAAGGGATCCGAAGCTCCGACCTGCGTCAACGATCAAAAATTAAGGATGCCGTGCTATACGCCAAACTCTCAAAGATAAGGTGGGTTGAACATGTAAAGTGTACGAACGAAAACCGATGGACAAGAGCCGTTAGTGGCTTGATCCCTCGGGATACCAAACGCACAGCATGAAGACCACCGACCCGATGATCAGTTCTTCACTAAGAGCCTAGAAGCAAGATATGATGCTCGACGAGTCCCCAGAGCGAGCAAAACCCACTGGGTTACTCTTGCACGCGAAAGAGAAATATGGAAAATTTACTGGTGCCCGATCGAGTCACTCGACTATCATCGGGACGGCAGAGTGACAGGTGATCTGCAGACAAAACGAACCTAGGCATGAAACCCATGTAATTTGACATAATAGGGGATGAGTCACTTATTCCACTTGGTACCGTTAGCACCGAACTTAGTACTCACTTACCCCACTTAGATTTCCTGAAGAACTGTCCTCTTCACAGCAAAGAAAGGGTCCCGTTTTTTGCCAGTGTACGCCGCTGTTTTCGACCTAGGTTTCTTGCAAATCAATTATGTGAACTTCGGTGCTAGCTACATTTGCGAAACAGCTGAAAATTTTAGAAATCCGATCTTCCGCTGTAATCGTGGAATACACGGTGCGGCATTTCTTCAAAATATCGTTTCTTGTAGCGTTAATGATCCTCATAGATAAACAAAATTGAACCAAATTCCGATAGTTGTCTCACCGCCTGACGTCAAAAACGGAAGTGCACAGTAGTTGAATAGAAAAGAAAACAGGAGGAGAAAGATGGTAATTAAAAAATTTTGCTTCGCGAGGATGGAGAACAGATTTCCCAGGATTTCGTGATGACTAGTAAAAGTAGAAACATAATGTTTCGGGTGTGCCCAAGGCAAATATAAAGTTATAATAAGATGAAAACCCATAAAATTATTGCAAACAGTGGAAAAACCATCCCGACTATTTCAAGAGTGACTTTCCTTTAACCTCAGTGTGACTAATCAATACGTATTTTTCTTTGATAAGCTTACACGTGGTTGGCAAATAGATTTATTTCGTCTAACGTTTCGACGATTTCGTCTTCATCATATTCGATGATCCCACTCGGTGGTCCACAGTTGCTCGTGTTCTCGAGGCGCTTCCTCAACGGAGCATCTCTCTCGAATGAGCCATTATCACTCGGCGATGACCTCTCATACAGGATGGCTCTTATCGATTGCGGTGATTGTCCGGTGATAATCATTTGTTTGCTCCCAACTGTTTGACATTGGTAATATTCACTGTAGTTCACAACAAAACAAGTTGCATTATACTTAAAATTACTGCAAAGAAGCAAAAGTAAAGAGGATGAGTTAACGTACGGAATACCTTCCAAATAAGAATCAAGAAACAAGTAAGAACACCTGATGGTTCGCTTGATTCTCGGTATGAAAAGGCGGCTGATTGCGTCGCTGAGAGCAAGTTGGAACAGATTTTGATGCACCGGTGCGATTCTAAAGATACTAACTCATTCAAAGCATTTTTACTAAACGAATAGTATAAATTAGTGATATAATATTTGCAATACTTAAAAAACATCTTAAAACTCCTCTCCTTTCATTCGAAATTTCTAAACCACCATATAATCTGTTGTTCTCTTTTCTAAAGCAATCGCGAGGTTGTTATTCAGCACACTTTTAATTCCTCACAAATGTAACACATACAACACAACGGTAGCTGACGTTTCGGCGGTATCGCCTTCTTCAGAGCCTGGAAGTGTATACTAATACGTAGTTCGCTAGGTGAAAGGCTTCAACACCAAATAAGGGCGTTGACAATGGGACAGCAACCGGCACTAAGCCTTGCCATTACGTTTATGTCTAAAGTAGAAGCCGCCGTTCTCGATCACCGACCACTACTCTACAGCAGGTATGTAGATGACTGTTTTGTCGCCTTCTCTACGCAGGAGGAGATGTACATTGCTTTGAATTATTGAACAAGCAGTCAGAGTACATGGGCTCCCGTTTCTAAACGTTCAAATGAACCTATCAAACATCAAACAGCCACCTCTGTGTGCACAAGTAGAGAAGTAAAGGAAGAATGGCGCGACTTGGTTCGGCAAATAGCCACCTCCAATGGCTACGAAATTGTAACCCCACGAAATAAGTTTCGAGGGAGAGCGACGCTCCAAAGGGAACAGTTTGGCCAAGACAAAGTCCCGCCAAAACAAGGTACACCACTAGGGACACATAGGATACAAAAGCATAGCGGAGACGATTTTGATATAAAAGTCGCTATCCTCGCACGGGATCCTAAAACACCAACGCGAAAACTCCTCGAGACTTTTTGGATAAACGCCAAAAATCCTACAATGAATAGCAGCAAAGAATGCCCTGAGATTACGCGTGATCTAGCCCCATATCTCAGAACTGATTTTTGACCTGGGATGGTGCAAAAGTCAACCATATGCGACTCGAAGCGGCTGTTCTTCCATCGTGGAAAACATAAAAAAGGTGGGTTTTTCGACAAGCCGGTGATCGCGTAATTGTTGTTCAGATTATCATCTTTGTTTGCGTCGTTGAAACGTTTGATTCAGTAAATTACATAATTGTGTACCCTTCTAAGCTCTGAAGAAGGCGATACTACCGAAACGTCAGCTATCGTTGTGCTGTATGTGTTATGTTTGTGAGGAGTTAAACGTGTGCTGAATAACAATCGCGCGATTGCTGTAAAAAAGAGAAAAATATATTTATAATCCAATGCCGAGGTTAATAGAAAGTCGATCCTGGGAACTGTTAAAAGAAGTATCGCCATACAATCAATACAGAAAATGGTTAACGTTTCAATCTCAAGCAGGAGTTCTAGCTAACTAGGGTTAACTGGGGTAAGCTAGCGGTTACTGATGACAGGGTATGATATAGGTATAATGCTTTCCTAAAGAAAGTAAGTAGAAGTCTATTAATACCGTAATTTATTCCCAGGATGCTCTTTTTCTGCATAAACCACTTCGACTTTCCAAGTTAAAACATCGTTCTCTTCACCTCGCTCCATTGCAAGAATCTGCTATGATGAATTGAAAGATAAAATGACAAAAACAAAAATAACCAAAAATCACAAAACAAAAGAAAAGACAAAGATACGAACCCTAATTCTGTACTGCTAACTCAGACCACAGGGGCGGGTGTGGCGCAGTGGTCGGGGGAGCCCTGCAATACACATGGGATCGATCCCGGCACCCCAGGCTCAGAAGGCTTTCCATCCCTCCGGTATGGGCAATTAGATAGCAGACTCACCTGGGAGGGTAGCGGCGCTAGCTCGATACATCGGTATGCCACCGCGAGTTATTGTAAAGGCCAGATATGCATTCAATCACCTCAAGCGATGCTTAATGAAGTCCAATGCATGAGACATCCATCAGGGACTGATCAACGCCCAGAGCTTTATCCTTACCGTTTTTAACTCAGACCGTAGTTAAAAAAGATTTTAATGGATGATATTTAACATACCTCAACAATATGGTCGGGACCACGCTTGATTTTGTGTGGCCACAGTGGGCCACAGTGTGGAAACACGCCTAATTGTTTGTTGCCAGCGGCGCGCATTGAATACAATGCATCCTCTTGTCCTTTGCACAAACTCCCCAAGAATAACCACTACTTTTTTCCCGTTCTTCGCTGTACGTTCGTTTTCTCGAATATTTTTTCACTCCGATATGTTTTCTATATCCACCTATAAATCACCACAACGAAGCAATATTTTCAAAAAAATGCGGTGCGCCAGTATGCGCACCGCATTTTTTTGAATCTCAGTGCACTACCGCAATCCAAATCATATCAAGAGGGCAGGTAGCTCAGTGGTAGTGGTGTTGATCATCACGATCATGGCGATGGTCCGATTTCGCTACCAGACCCAGCAATCCTCTCATCCCTCCGAAGTCGAGAAACTGTTACCAGTCTTGTCCGGGAAAAAATCACTCTCTGCAATCCAAGTGGTAGTGCTCCAGCCCGGCTATCTCAGGACTTCAAGGAGAATCGACTCGACCAGCATTCTACGACATTGAAAACGAAATGAAAATCTTCAAGCAGCAACCGAAGCCACACGCAAGCGTTGGAAGACTTTAGTGGACGATGGATACGAGGAAACGAATCAAATACGAAAAATTCTTGGATCCGCTCTGTAGACACCAAAACGGATTGAATAAAATAATAAACAAACAAAAGAATATTCAATAGCAACAACTTCGCCGCCTGAGTGCCAAAAATGTCCAAAAACAGTTAATTGGATATTATTAAGTGTAAAGTGGAGATTCATTGTCTACAACGAGAAAGAATCAGTGGCGACGAAGCTATGGAATAAGCACATGCCTCTACCATAAAATAAGCAACAGGAGGAATGGTCAAGTGCATGGAGATCAATGCATATGGTCAGGAATATGTTAAAATAGCTACCAGAGCAAGCATGAATATTTGAAAATAAAAATGCTCTAGAGAAATTATTGACAAAGCAATTACGGTTTCAAAACGTAAGTAAAACATTCAGAAATACCTGGTAATTTTCGACTCTTCGAACATCTTTTTTGAAATTGAGATAATCATTAAAATTAGAGATCAATCGAATGGATTTATCATCATCTGCCCATTTTTTGGCTTTATTCGACAGCTCACAACACACTGACAACATAACGTTCGTCTCCAAATTTGCTCTGGAAAGAAAAACACAACTGCAAGCAGAGATGGATGTCTAACGTTTTTAAAGTAAACGTGGCTCTTACGGTGTTCTACCTGACTACGCTTATTCTCTAAAATACCAAATTTCCATCATTTACACGGTAAATCCAGAGAACCTACATCTTCTTCACTGCTTCGACTGTTTCGGGCATTTTGTTAAGAAGATCAGCCATTGCATTTGCAGTGTTTTCCTCGACTATTTTTAAGCTTCTCAACTCTATAATTCAACCTGTGTGCCCACATATGAGACCTTTAGAATAGCCAATCAGCATATACAAACCTGGCGTAGAACCAACCAACTGGGGTAGACTGACGCATTTGCCCTCTAGAATATCTCGCGCTACCTCTTCTAAGCCCATCTCACTAAAATAGTACTTCATCATTACTGATGATATCCTGATAAAAAAAAGAACGCGATACTGCCCACCGGGCTATGGTCGCTTTCGTTTTCCGTGAAGTAGCGTACAACTGTGTAACTTCAATAATATCAGTTGGTTCTCTTGCCGACTAAAAAAACCGAGAAACATTTCATGAGAAAACAGAGTTGAGCAGAACTACTTGCCTTCAGTCTCTCCATAGCGAACTGGCGATCTTCTTCAGAGTTAGTCTTAGTAGAAATATTATCGATGGCTTTCTCGACCTTCTTGTTGATTTCTCTAAAATCACAAAAAATTACAACATAGCACGATACGGGAAAGCATAGTGGCTAAAGACGCCCTGCTATACACGCAGTATAGCTGGCTCGACTCCGCGCTGGTCAATCATTCAAAGGTCTTGACGAAGGAAGAATGGTCAAGTCAATATTTAAAATGAGGTAAGCTAGATTAGTCTTTAAAAAACCTCTGAATCTACAAGCTTCAAAGAAACTCAACCCAGTATAGCTGGCTCGACTCCGCGCTGGTCAATCATTCAAAGGTCTTGACGAAGGAAGAATGGTCAAGTCAATATTTAAAATGAGGTAAGCTAGATTAGTCTTTAAAAAACCTCTAATCTACAAGCTTCAAAGAAACTCAACCAATGAGAGCGTGGAATTTCTACCCTATGTACCTAAATTTTGCAAAATAACACTGAAAATTTGAGAGAAAGCATTCCTATCGGATTAAATCCTATAGTGGTCCTCAGAATGCTACAAAAACAGTTGAACAGAATTGATAACACATTTCGGGCCATTTGTACAAAATGAAAAGGAACATGGCAAACGTACTTCACATCTGTGAACACTTTAAATGACTGTCGTATCTGATCACAAGTCATTCCTTCATGAGCATCACCACGATACCTGGCAATGTACGCGACCTCTCTTCCATCAGCAAAAAGCTTCACCAATCTGGAGGCCACCCGGTAAGGTACAGATACCTGTCATTCCTATATTTTATCAAAACATAAGACATATCGTTACCACTTAAGTCCATCACCAAGTATATGCTAGATGATTTCTTTCCCACTTTTCTTCATCATCATCATAAAACATATAAATTACGAGCACTAATACAGTACAATAATATGTTAGGAGAAAATGGGTTACGTAGAAGTTAGCCTTTTTCCTGTTCAGTAACTTAGTAACATCTTCCCAATAAATATACAAGAGCATATCTTCTATACAATGGCAGACCAGTACCACATCTTAACAAAGCTCCTCCCCATTTCTCACAATTTTCCAAACGGTCTCGAACCTCATCGACGAGTGCGTCCTCCAATGTGTAATCAAGTAGCCATTTCTCTGTCATTAGCTGTAAAGCATACAGGCTATAAAACCTAACGATTTCATTAAGAACTCAAAATGTAAATTATCTGCCAAACAAAATCGATTGAAACGAATAGCGAACACTTAAATAATTCATAACAAGAACTTTTTACAATAGTTACAGTTCGCAGAATCACCACGAGAAAAAAGCTAAAACGTTGAACGTAAAACTTTCACATGACTTAGAGAGAGAGAGAGAGAGAGAGACAGAGTGCAGGAGAGCGAGAGATCGTTAGAGATCAAAAAGTTGAAGGTGAAGTAAAACAATTCCGGTAGACTTCAATAGTGGAAAACATCAACGGAAAAATTAGTGATCCCAATCACAATATCCACTCGTGAGGCGTCGATTGCGAGACTTTGCAGCTGCAATTGCTCGACGATCTTCTTTTAAACCACTATCCACCAAGAAGCTTCAAACATTATAGTCTTCAATAGTACCCAGGATCGACTTTCTATTAACCTCGGCATTGAATTATGAATTCGTCGTTTTCTCTCTTAGCAATCGCGAGGTTGTTAAACAGCATACGTTTACTTCCATACAATAATACACATACAACACAATCGTAGCTGACGTTGCGGCAGAATCGCCTTCTTCAGAGCCTGGAAGGGTACACTAATACGCAACTTAATAGGTCAAACACTTCAACACCACAAACAGAAAGATGAAAATCTGAGCGATAATTACAAGATCTACGGCTTCTCGAAAAAGCCCACCGCTTTTTTTCATCTGTCTTCCAACGAGGAAGAACAACCGCTCAGAGTCGCATATGGCTGACGACTGCAGTACCCCCAATCAACGATCGATACGAAGGTAAGGGGCGAGATCCCGCGTAATCTCGGGGCATTCCTCCCTGCTATTCACTGTAGGATTTTTGGCGTTTCTCCAAAAAGCCTCGAGGAGTTTGCGCGTTGGTGTTTTAATATCCCGTGCGAGGATAGCGACTTTTATATCAAAATCGTCTCCGTTAAGGCATTGTGTTGTATGTGTGTTATTGTATGGAAGTAATCGTATGCTGTTTAACAACCTCGTGATTTGCTAAGAGAGAAAACGACGAATTATAGTCTTCAAATTACACGATTTGTAAATGTAGAAAAAACGAAAAACGAAAACACACCATTCCTGATTTGCTGTTTGCTGCTTACTCACACAGCTAAGAAAAGCAGACAATGTTGTTTGCTGTTCGTCACTTATCGCTTTTCTAAAAGTAACAAATGAACAGGATCAAACGTTTCTATAGAAAAGCAAGTCAATCTCCAAGAATAAGAGATAGAAGGATAAAGCATAGAGCTCTCGGCGTTGATCTATCCTCAAGGGATGCGCCCTGCATTCGACTTTATTAAGTATGGTTGGAGGTGACTGAATGGATATCTGCCCTTTACAATGACTCGCGGTGGCCTACCAATGTATGGAGCTAATGCTGCTGTACTCCCAGGTAAGTATGGGTCCAATTTGCTGACACCAGATAAATGGAGAGCTTGGTGGGCTCAAGGCGCAGGGATCGATCCCATATATATTGCAAGGCACCTCCAAGCACTGCACTACACGTGGCCAAGAATAAGGGATGTGGAAAAAAATTCAGCCTTCTAAAAATGTGTTTGCCAACCTTAATTCTTCAACATGGAATCCAAGAACTGTTATTTTTCCTTTGGTTTCAGGATAAGTTACCTCATATGAGTTTAGCACATCGTAAACATTCTGGAATACCGAATCAATACATAAAATTACGTAAAAATTGAATAGCATGTCAAATAGAAGAATGACAGCTATACCTCATTCCAAAAGCCACTTGGGATTGTGATCCGTGATGGAAAACAATTTACAGAGTCATTTTCGTGCAAACTAAAAACACAAGAACAAATTAGGAAAAACAAAACGCGTCCTCAGAAGTTTACAAAAAGTACTCAACTTGTTGAATAAGCAAAAATTGGACGGTTGCTTGTACAATCTGCTCCAAGGCCTTTAGAATAAACGGAATCCGAAGAAATTGACACTATCAGTGAAGAAGAGCTTAACTCTTGTTCATTTTTCTTCATTGAACTGTTTCGACGGCGTTTCCCCAATTTCTTACTTGGCTCCGGTTTTCGTCTATTAACTACTTTCTCCTTGAACGCAACTTCACTGCTTAATTTCAACTTGTGGGTCTCTACCATAGTCCTCTTCGAAGTTCGGTTCTGTCGACGAGTAAGGACAATTGTTTCGTCGAATTCCTCTTTTCTTAACTTAGACTTCTGAGTATTTCTTAAACAATCCATTGATTTCTGAGCCGTCCTGGATCGCAATAGTCGTTCATTTGGCACAATGAATGTTGTAGTTTTCTTCGACTGAGTGCCAACAAAAGAACTGCAGGTTGAGCTTAATGAACCATTCCTACAATTTCTTGAGGCCAAAACTTTACCCCTCTTCGTTTCACCATTGCTTTGCAATGAAGGATGCATGCATCGGTTTAGTCCGCTCGAAGATTCCTCTTTTGAGATAGCTGACTTTTTGGATGACAGAGTCGCATTTCTTTTTACTGTTAAAGACATTGCAGGTTTCGTTGTAAATTTGTTATGTTTTAAACACGGTGTCAACGGCAAAGAATTGTCTGAACATCCCTGGATTTGTAGAGAGCTAACTGGGATCTTCGAAGGACGGTGACGTTGGCTATAGCATGAATTACTTTTGACCGACAACAGATTACAAGGAGTGCGTTCACTTGGCCTATAGCAGTCGTCACTCAAGAACATTGAAAAGCCTGCAGAAATAAGTTTTTGACGTAAAACACAATTCAGAAATGGTTTCTCTTCTGAATATAACTATGGAAACGAACCCGGTATTGCAGAATGTCCTTGTGTCCGCTCCGAATTACGCGGGCTTACAATTCGAGATGACATCCATTTCGATCCTAGAGGTGCTTGTTTAATACTATATAACAAAAGTCCAAGTTCACATTCATATAATCCTATTAGATAAAAATTCTTGGAAGGCCCATACATACAGCCATTATGATCATAACATAAGACGCTCAAATAATTGGCAACCTCTACGAAAAGCTGTGGTGTCCAAAGTTGACTCATCATCTCGAAACTCCTCAGGAAGAAGAGCTAATTTCGGGACAAAATTGGGATCAGCTAAACAAAGTACGATTAAGATTTGTCGCAGCTAGCTATCTAATATATACGGAACATAATGCAATACCCTGCTGTTCAAAAAGATTTGTTGGGAGGTTTTTCTTTCTTATAACGTAGTTCAGATAGTCCATAGGATCGTCAAACGTTATTTCCTAAGAATTACAAGGCTCGATTCCACAATGACCAAGCATATACCACGATCCATGACAAAATTATACCTTTACAGTTTCTCTGACGAACGTCCGTTGAAGTGGACGGCGTACCGTTGTATCATAAGGCCACCAATTCGGATAATTGGATTTGAAATACGAGTCAGATTCCTCAAAAGAAAAATTACAGATGTGGAGAATCTCTCTCATTCTAAACCACACATCTATTTCGACTATCCATATCCATAACGTTCTATTAAAAACACCTTAATAATATTAAGAACTCGCAGACATATAACGACTTTCCACGATAGCAGAAAAGAATGCCCAGAAATAAAATGTGATTTAACCCCATACCTCAGAATTGATTTTTGATGTGGAGTGGTTCAGTCGCCAACCATATACGACTCTGATCAGCGGTTCTTCCTCAGTGGAAGGCAGGTAAGAAATGGTGGCTTTTTTAGAACCTATTGACCATGTGTTTTCCATATAGATTTTCATCTTTCTGTTTGTTTCTAAAGCATTTGGCATTGCAAAATGCGTGTCAGCGCATCCTTCTTGGCTCTGAAGAAGCCGCTACTGTGAAGACACCAGCAACCGTTGCATGGCATGTGTTTTGTGCGGAAGTAAATGTATGCTGCATTACAACCACGCGACTGTTAAACAAGAACACGAAGCATTTATAATCCAACGCGGACGTTAATAGAAAGTCGATCCTAGGAACTATACCTGTATAATTCAATCCGTTTTGCACACAAAAAAAACCTAGTATTAGTTCTAGTCGGAATACTTAAACCGCTATAAAACAACACGTGACTTAAAATCACAAAAAAAAACTGGAACAAAAGAGACCACTCACTTCAATCTCTGAAGAAATCCCACTACGTTCACGTTCCATATATTTTTTTGCCCACATATCTACGTAAGAAGCAAAACGCATTTTGTTTCTCAGCAATGCGTCCCTTAGTTCATTGCTAGCAATGTTCTTCCTCGGGCGTAACGCCATCTACTTTCCCTAGATTAGGAGCATATAAATATGTAAGCAATCAGTGATTTTAGATTAACGAAAAGAAGACCCAAAATACGCAGCTGGGACTTCAATCGCCTCTGAAGTATTTCTGTGAACAAAGCTCTAAAGTATGAGAAACGGCGAAAGCATCGAGCTAGGAAATCAAGCGAAGAATGGCGTGAAAATTTATTTGTGTACAACTAGCTGCACAGCAGGTATTTGAAAAACATAATACAAAGTCAACAAAATCAAACACTCTAGTAAGGCTTTCAAGCTAAAATAGCTTCATCATTAGCGATGCATTATACTTGAGCATTGCAGTAAACAATTACCTACGTTAATTAGGCAAATCTTTGCAAAAAAAAAAAATGCATATGTACAGAAGGCAGTACTGCTGTTTAAGCTAGTACTAATCTCTACTACCTCTAATCTACTGAATAGGAGTATGTGGAAGCTTTTCCATGATGGCTGCTATTAACCTGCGATCCAGCCCTACGTCAACTGTTAACTGAAATAGAATACCTTTACAAACTCAGCACTTACAATTTCTGTACCGATCTAGTAAATCCATGATAAAATAACTCGGGAACAATTACAGACGGTAATATTTCCTTACCCTTTCGTTTGGTTGCACGCTACTATCTATCCACGCAAATGCAATTGGTCGTCGAAGACGAACACTGTATGAACCTGATGTGATTTGACCAATACGCTGAAATTAGTTCAAAAAACTAACGTATCGTACTGCTGAATAGATACGAACTCGAAGAAACCAGAACTTTTTCAAAAGCCACAGTGTCTTTTTAAAATGTTGCCTTAAAACAAACCATACCTCTTCTTGTCCTTCTCGACGAACAACTTCCATTCCAAATGGAAGATTCTTCCATTCAAGAAGCACATCCGAGTTATCGGCAGGATCAAACGTGAGTAGTTCTAATCTACGATCGAAAGTTTGTTTACTTAAACTCAAGGCTGCTGGTTTTCCGATAAAATCTTCTTTGTTGAAGTCGACAAGGGCTACAATATACGTTTCTACTAATGTTGAGTACACTGGAAATGATAGGGTTCCCTCAATGGAAGCAGAACTGCACACCTCCCAATCCGCATTCGAATGGATTCGTGTTCAGAGTGAGTTCTCGTCCCCAAATTTTGTAGCCGTGCTCAAGTCGCATTATATTCATTGTCGCTTGACCGAAGTTCACCACCCCATGTGGTGTGCCAGCACGGATGATCTCCTAAAAATTTATTCTGAATTTACAGGACTCCCACTTTTTATTCGCAGCTCGCTAACTTTGTAATTCTAGTTCGAATATGGTATTTCGGCGATATAGTCCATGAAAGCACTGACTGCGGTAGTACGACAATAAAAAAATAGAACCCTTTAAATACAGTGGTCTAGCAAAAAAAAAACTAAAACAACTTTTAAAAAGGCTATTCCTTCATTTCTTTGAAAAACTTGAATTAGAAAAGATGAAAAATCCTTTCCTTTCTCATCTTCATTTCAAGAACTTCTAGCTAATGCCTACTGTGTTTAGAAACGTGAATTCCATTTAATACAACGGATGCAGCACATTACAAAAAGAGTATTACGCTTTAGCACCCCTACCTGATATAGTTTTGCGGAGTCGGCTCTATTATGGAAGAGCTCGTAGCTGAGCTGACCAGTTGACGTGGAACTTCGAGCACACACAACGGCTACGACTCCTAGTCTCATCAAACGAGTGGAGCGCTGTGGGAATCCTTCTTCTGATACATCCGACTTTGTTAGCTCCGAAAGGACCTGCGAACAATTACTGCATCCATTACGGTATTTATTGTAGGCAACAGACCGCATACTTGTCTACTATTAGGCCCGACAAGAGCTAGGGAAGCGAGATATTCCGATACACAGTTCACTTGAACATTAAATTTCTTTTCTGCAGCGGCACGTCGAAGCCTTAAGAACTTAGGAGCTATATGTGAAAACTTCAAATTTAGGCGACGATGTTTGGATAGCAGTACTCACCAGTATATATCTCTGCTTTCTCTTTCTGGTTCTGTAAGCATAATAAACGCGGAACGCGTGTTGTCGTGGTGGAAAATTTTCAATGGGGCAAAAAGACGACCTTGTCTAGTTAACATCAAACCAGAGCCTATTTTACCAAGTGGAGGTATCTTGAATATAGAACATACAGAGACAAAGAAAAAAATGGAAGTAAGCACTACAGTCCTGATCGTTACCTGGTTACAGATGGCATAATCCAAGAACACATCAGCGTCTTCTCCCCTTACTTCTATTTTTCCTTTCCAAGACATATCTATGACACCACATTTATTCGTCACCATCTCATACTCACGACTCACTGTTGACAACATTCCTTCTTCATCAATATCAAACACATGTGAGACCTATGGAGGAATAACTATCTATTTAAATACAAACGCGCATTACAGCAAAATAAAATACCTCCCATCCATTACGGAACAGAAAATGTCCCTTGTCTCTCTTCAAACGTCCATAGACTCCACTGACACGGTCAGTAGGCCGAGCACCCAATCTGTTAGTGTAGGACCAATTGTAAAACATAGAGTAGGTTTCGCGACTCTTGTCCACAATAAATCTAAAACAAATTGATTCATGTTTCAATCTAAACTTCACACATGCCGTTCAGTATAGCTAAATTTTAACAATTGTAACAAAAAGCGAGAGGGTAAGGCAGTGACAGTAATCCCGTTCACTTCGTGGGCGACCAAACGCGCCCAAGTACCGGTTGGACACCCCTTGGCACCACGATATCTCCCATCACTCCGGAGTCGAGAAAATGGTAACAGTATGGTATAGGACCAGTTCACTCCAGCCAATACATGTGGGAATGACTTAGCATGGCTACCCTAGAATTTCAGTAGGAATAGACTCAACCAGCATTCAACGACATTCGTGACGAAAATGAAAAAACCTCAAGGAACAAGCGAACCTACACATAAATAAAAAAAGGTTTGAAGACCTTCGTGAACGATGGATGCGAAGAAAATGGGTCGGATGCAAGTGCTGAGGTCCATATAATGTGATACATGTGATGTAGAACCTTCGTTATGTAATAAAATAAAATTACAAATGAAAAATGTTGTCTCACTGTCGTGTCGCCCATCTATCAAATCTGCTCGCATCAGTGTCGAACAACTCCAAGGGAGGTTCGCCGTCCACCATCCAGTCAGATATGTATCTAAAACAGAAAAAATGTGTGCGCAGCAAATATTAAACTAGTGTTCAGGTTAATAAACAAAGAAGGACACTTTCGCCAACGTAAACAATCATACTTTCCCATTCCACCACCACTGCTCACTCCATCAAGAAAACCAGTGGACACCCAATAGTTTTTGTCAAAAGGACCAACCTAAAAATTGCAACTGTCTTAGACGTGGCGAACTACCAAATTTTGTAAAAATACGAACTAGCATACCAGAGGATATCCATCTGGAGTCATACTAAACAGAGCAGCTTTCGCATCAATCTGTGAATCTCTGATACACGGAAATAATTCACACGCTCGTTCGTAGGCTTCATCCAAGCGAGAGAAATTGGGAGTAACAACAAGGGAACCCTCTATAAATACGCCAGGGTGCAACAAATTTCACCTATAATGAACAATTTATCGCAAAATAAGGTCATCTTACCTGTTGGAACACCGTCACGATACCATTCTTCTCTAAACGTTACTTTTTCGATCGGTTCAAAACCACCAAAAATATATTTATCACCAAATTTTCGCATATAGAAAGTGCTATCATGGTCAATAATAGCAGGTGTATCCGGCGGTGCGGAACCAGGCTATAAAACAAAAAGAAAAAACAATCGATTTTTACGGGGCTATTGGTGTGCAGTTTTCGTAACAATACATGATACATCAAAAAATTATTTCTTTGGAATCAATGACGGATGGATTTCCACAGAATTTGATATAAACGATAGAAGGATAAAGCCCTCGGCGTTGATCAATTGCTGAAGAATGCGCTATATATTGACTCTACCAAGGATTGTTACAGGTGTCTGAATCCATATCCGGTCTTTACAATGACTCGTGGTGACCTACCGATGTAACAAACCAGATATAGACAAGTCTGGTACCAATTTGCCGTCCCCTGGTAATGGAAGGCTTGGTGGGCCAGGGACGCGGGAATCGATCCCGTGGGAACTGCATGGCGTCTCCGACCACTATATCACAGAATTTAATATGGTTATCTATAATTATAAGTCCCAGATGAAAAACTGTGGTTTCAGAGCAGTGATAAACAAACACTGTACATAAGCAAACTGATCAGAAAGCAAGTAATCCAAAAGACATAATATTTTGATCCACCGCTAATACACTGATCTTTAGAAAACAACAAGTATTCATTAAAAAAAATCTTTCGACAAACACTAACATGATTTTGAAGATAAAAAGTTTCAGAAATGTTAAAAATGTCTCCTACAGCATACCATTCCACATTCATCTCTTATTCAAAATCACACGTATATCAAGCAAAAAGATAAAACATGTTCTAAGAGATATCGGTGAGCTCACCGTAAGAAAAGCATACTGATGCTCAGCAATAACCACTGGCAACTCATGACCAGACATACGAGCAATATCATTCGCCCAAATACCTCCAGCATTTAGCAAGTTTCGCGTCGTTACTAAGCTATTATTAGCCAATTCTACATTCCACTGCCCTTTTTCCTGGAATCTAACAGCTTTCTAGTGATGACCAACAAATAAAATAATATAAATATGGAGAAAGGGCGAATAAAAATAAGCATACCTTATCATATCGTATTGATTTTGGCGTTGAATGGATCACCCGCGCACCTCCTGCCTTCGCACCGCTCACTAACGCGCGATTCAAACCTGAAGCTGAAATCATGCCGTCGTTTGAAGTATACAAAGCACCCAGAACCTAAAAACATAGAACATTTCAACAGAACCTCATAGAAACTGATAGTAGGAAAAAGTTTAGAAATACCGCAAAATGATCAATAAAATTCCACTGAAACATGCTAACTTGTTTGATGTCTAGGATAGGAACGAGCTTAGCAACTTCATCAGGCGTTAGTAGTGTGGTTTTGCATGCATCTCCTTCCTGGAAACCTTACTGGAATACTGACACCACTGTAAATTGAATGTCGTTATGCAGAAGGAATATTTACTTTATAGTAATCTCTTGCAACGTAGCGTTTAAACTCTTGTAGTCGAGTTGGGTTAGTGGCGAGACGAATAGTGCCACTTCGTTCGAAATTCAGAACCTAAACTTCAGTAGTTAAAAGGAAACGTCCTTCATGCTAACAATAATCGTCCCTACTTCACCAGTTTCCTCCTGAAGTTTGCTATAGAGTTCGACCGAATATGCAAGTATAGGTTTATAGCGATGGGCAGGATGACTGGCAGAAACAAGACCAGGTGAATGGAAGGAAGCACCGCTTGGAGTGGCTACTTCTACAATGGAAATGCAAGATACAATTCGAAACGAATGAAATAAGAAAATAAAACAAATATGAAAAATAGATAGGTGTGATGGTTTGCAGACTATTCTCTAAGAAGTAAAGCAGCTGGCATCACAAATTTACATCGGATTTCCGACCGGCAACTTAAATAAAAATAAAAGATATCCTGTAAAATTGTGCATTTGCTTACTTTTTTACTTACTGCCTACCACAATTTTCACGTCACGGTATTATGCGAAATCAACCACAATGATGCTGAGATATTCGCAAAACTTGGACCCTAGTCCGCATCGAACCAAGATCTCCCTTTACAGGGGCTCGCGCATTAGCCAATTGTAGCAGGCAGTAAATAAAAAAGCAAACTTTATGATTTCGACTGCAGCCTCAGCTTAAGTGGGTTCAATACCGATGTGGGCCCTCCAGGCCAATCCCGTTGACTGGTGATTGCTGACGACACTGGTGGATAGATAGCTAGCTGAGAAAAACGCAAAGCAAGTGCCTCCTTGGCGCAGTTTGCAATGCGCGAACCCCGGAAAAGGAAGTCGTGGTTCGATCTGGCCCGGGGTCCAAGTTTTGCGTACGACTCAACATCGTTGTGCTTAATTGAGTATTTAGTTAGATCACTGATTTTCTCTGATTTCAACATTTTCTAACGTTGAACCTGTTATGAATTGAAGTCAGATCAACGATTGTACATGGATAGAACAAAAGAAATTTGAAGCTTACAATATTTAACAAGTTATACTTTATCACAACTTGTAGTGCAATTATTGATTGTGCAACAATAAAGTCTATTACTCCGACTCTTTCTCAGACAGTGAGCACTATTTCGCCTGATTTCACCAATTCTGCAGCACGACCAAAGCTTCCTCTTGGTGGGAAAACCTTTCTCTATTCTTGTCGATGTGGCTGTTAGACCATTCTCCAGCCCTCAACCAAAGCAGTAGCTGATCCTTACGAATAGGGACCTCACAACTATGTTCTGCTTATCAGAATCAAATTTTTTACGAATTATAAACAGCCCGCATTCCCTATGAAGATGTAGGACTCCCAATGGCGAGCTCAAACACACCAGGTACGGATTCACTACGCAAATGATCAACTAGAAATGATAACTGAATCACTAGACCACTGTGTCCAATCGATACATATACCCAGAACAGAAATATAGTTATAAATGAGAACCTTTTCCTACGTAGATTTTAAACACTAAAAAAGAAAGAAAGAATTAAGGAAGAGGAAAAACGTCCACTCATACCTTCCTTTTCAAGTAGCAATACGTCCCTAACATTCCTTTTAGTAAGATGGTATGCAACGGAACTTCCCGCCACACCGCCACCCATGATTAGAGCAAATACATTATACGTGGACTGATTCCTAAAGAACTAAGCGGATTTCTTCTCAAGAAATCTTGAATCTCAAATATACTAGATTGAAGAAAATCTACGATAGTTACACTCGTGTTAGCGTTTCTATCGCTGGGTTACTTTCGGATGACAGCATGGTCCGCTAGAGTCATATGCGTCAAGTTGACTATGCTGTCGAAGCAATGAAACAAGGATCAGCCACAGTAGGAATCGTAATTACTTGCTTACAAACTTGGATGGTTCGTCCTCACTGGTTATGCAGGACCCAACATAACCTCCGTTTTGGAAAAAAATGGAAAAAATTTTGTCACTTTTGCTGGCTTAGCCATTGTTTCCCTGTACTCCCGAGGTCAGCCTCGCCAAAGTCTGCCCAAACAATCTCTGCACTTGTGGATCACAGGGAGAATTGCCACCATGTGGCAAGTTTGATACCAGGACGGTGGTGCATGGTATTGGTTTACTCTTAGCTGAGCTTCGTGATCGAAAAGCCTAACTCCTTCTCAGCATGGAAGACGCTGCTGAAGAAATGAATCCCTCCGATGTCCATCGCAGCCTGAGACCAAGGAACCCCTTCCAGCCACAATGAGGCGGTAAACCGTTGGGAAGATAGGAAACAGTAGGAATCACAACCGGTATATATTTCTGACCTGAAAACTAACGTATGTCAAATCTAACGTGCTACCTGATGGCCATCATCTGAGCAGACGGTTTAAGAAGAACAACTCTCGTCAAGCTCATCGTGTGTGACCTGAGACGAAAAACAGAAAATGTAACACGAAATGAAATACAGCTCGCTACACTCTTTCCAATCTTAGAGACAAATTTGGCTCAGAAACAAGTCCACTTACAACAAGAACGAAACTAGAGACGGCTATGAACTGTCGGAGTAATCCTTGTCAACACAACTGAAATTGAACACTTTGGTAAGGCAAATCACGCAAACTAAGACAACACACAGAAAAGATGAATGATAGGCAAATTAAAACTACCTGGAAAACGAAGAACCATCTTTGTTAACGTAAACTAAGGTAAATAAGGCAGTTAAGGCAAGAAGAAAATCAATAATAGAAAGACATTTGAGCTGCTGACTACGAAAAGAACGAAATCACGAATAAATACGAACAACGCTGTATACATGAAAAGACATTTCGATAGTATCGACAGACTGAGTTACTCGGTAGAACGAATGATCGTGGGTAAATCAGGAAAAAATAATCCTTCAAAAAGCATTCTGAAAATGCAAAATATACTCATCGATCGAAAAATGAATAAAAATCTTACAGAAACCTTTTACGAAAGTTTCACAAAACCGTTACCTTTCTATGAAACCCGACAACCAGGCTATTTTGTTGAGCGCTGAACAAAACACAAGCTCAGGAAGAATAAAGCTCTAAAATACGAAACGAAAAACTTGGAGATATTACTAGATCAGTTGCCCCTGATAAACGGATTCATTGCATCACTAAATGTACTAGTAAAATACCAGGTAGCAGTACTGACAGGTGGTTCACCACGCAGAACAACAAATTATACACACAGGATCATAGCACCTAATTTAATCTCGTCGTAGTCTAGTTAAGATATCGATGTCCTTCGGCTATTCTGGACCAATTCTGCCCTAGAGAAACATGATGTCAAAGAAGAAAACTCACCAGTAAGCCGAACCGTTTGCTATGTTACACTGTGCATACTCTTTGATTGATAAGTTACCACAAGGCTTATAAAAGAACTCTCACTGGCTAACGTCCCGCCACCTTCGCTCTCCTCTGGGCCGGAATGATCCGATTCCATCGTCCGCAGAAACTCATTTAATTTAAAACGAAAAGTAAATTAACTATCATAAATAAAAAACAAGGTGTCCATTTGCAGAAAAAAAAATCACGAACGCTGGCTATTCATAGGAGTGGCAAGAGCACTACATTGATAGGACGAGTTTCCCGCCCTAAACGGAATTTTCAGCTGTTACGGACATCTGGGTCGCGTGTGGAGCAGTGGTTAGAGGTGCGCTGGAATGCACATGGATTTGATCACGTGCCCCGAGCTCACCAAGCCCTTCACCCCTCCGGAGTCGGGCAGTTTGTAGTACACGTCTCGGAGGATAGCACTACTGACTCGACGCATCGGTTGGCCACCACGAGTCATTGTATAGGTCAGGTACACATTCAATCACCTCTAGCGATGTTTATTGATGTAGAACGTATGGCATATCCCTGGGAATTGATTGACGCCGAGAGCTTTATTCTATAATCTTTTACGGACTTGCTGGTTTTCTGATAACGAACGGAAATTTCTCAATAACTAGAGAACGTAGGTGAAGGAAGGTGGGGAGGGGTAGAGGGGTGGGTGGCTGGGTTGATCATAGTAGGATTGTAGAAGAGACTTAAGACTTTGCTATATCGTTACATTGGGTATGGGTGATATGTATGATGCTATTTAATGTGTGTCACAACCATATTGCTGTTGATTGGTTGTTGGCATTTCGAAGTGCTCTGCAACCTATCCTGTGTTTCGATATTTTTATACATAGTCATTCTATATGACAACTATAGTTCTTATATCGATTAGCCCTTGAATAACAGCCAGTCGCCGGTCAAACTACCAATCAATCGGTTCGTTCGATCAATTAATCAGCTATAGGGTTGATGTGCGAAGCTCCCCTGTACAGAGTTCTACTTCCGATTAGTCGCGAGGCTACGTGACACATCCCCAAGTGGCGGAGAGTTAATCGCGGATCGAATGCGACCTTTGCTTCCCTGAGACGTGAATCCAAGGAATGGAGCCTCTGTTTCTGCTGCGTTGATTTCGTACATACCTTCCGTATATACGAGAACGCATTCAAACATGAGTGCACGGATGTGTTCTCATTTATATAAAATGTATTCTACAAGTAAATCGGCTAAAGCCTGCAATCAAGTGAAACGGAAGTATATGAAAGGCGGTGAGGAGTCACCTCCAACAAATAAGCTCCATTTCCACTCTGGGCGAGCCTGGCCAGCTACCCGTGAGTATAACCAGCCCCCACGTTCAGAGTCCAGCAAGCTGTACGTGAGTATCAAAAAAGCTAAAAGCAGTAAAAGAAACGGGTCTCATTCCTCTGACCACGAAAGAGCCCCCAACTCGACAACGTTGGATAGGACGAATACGGAGAGGCTGCTAAAATCTTAACGCCATTCTAAGCTGCCTAAACCACAAAGAACTAAGGTGACCACCTCTGCCTACAATGCACGCACACTGGCATCCCAGTCCTCCGATAGAAGACTTGATCATGCAAACGAGAAGGATAAGGTACGACATCATCGGTCTGACCGAGACGAGACGACGCCATTCATTCAAAGCCGTCTATTACACCGGAGAAGAAGTATTCTTCGGAACATGAAACACTAGAGGAGTCGATGGTGATGGTGTTTTCGTAAACCTGAATTTGGCCATGAACACCGGTTTATTCAAACAGTTAACAACCCAATCGGATGTTTACGATTGAAAAATGTGCACCATTACCAGTGCTGACAATCTTCGTCGTTTACGCGCCGACATCAAACTATGACAAAGAAGAAGTCAAAGCGTTCTCCATGGACTTGGAGAAGTTCTACTGAGTAGACCATACATTCTTCAACGTCATCATTGGAGATTTCAATACTAAAATTGGACCAAGAAGAACCTCTGAGGAACGTCACATTGGGACCAACGGATTAGAATGGGACGAGCAGGGTGAACGGTTCTCTGAGTTTATCATGGCGACTAAGACCATCCATGATAGCTCGCAATTCCAGAAGCTCCACCCTCAACGCTGGATGTATGAGTCTCCCAATGGAGAGTATAAGGGATGAAGCATGAAGCTCTTGGAGTTAGCCAATCCCTGAGAGATGCACCCTGCATTCGACATTATTAAGCATCGTTTGGAGGTGAATGAATGCCTATCTGGCCTTTACAATGACTCGTGGTAGCCTACTGATGTATCGAGCCAGTGTTGCTATCCTCGCAGACAATGCTGGTACCAATTCGCCGACCCCGCAAGGATGGAAAGCTTTGGGCGCCTCCGACCACAGCGCCCTTCGTTGGAGTGTACAGTAACGAAGTAGACCACACCATAGTAAATCGTAGGTTTGTGTAATCGATGTCGCTGTTGTTCAAAAATTCTACGCAGAACGCCTCTAAGGTCACATTTCTCGCGGAAAGGAGAAAAAGCAACTAATGCGTTGTTTTCTTGTTCAGCAGTCGCGAAGTTATTAGACAGCATACATTTACTTCTATAGAAAAACACACAATACAATACAAAAGTAGCTGATGTTTCGGCAGTATCGCCTTCTTCAGAGCCTGGAAGGGTATGCTGATATACAATTTATTAGGCCAAAAACTTCAGTAACACTTACCAAAAGACGAAAAACTCTATGGCAATTACATGATAAACAGCTTCTCGAAAAACTCACCGCTTTTTACGTGACTTCCAATGAGGAAGATCAGAACACCTGGTCATAGTCGTGCATGGTTGATGACTGCGTCACCCCACATCAGAAATTGATCCGGGGCCAGGTCGCGTGTGACCTCTGGGCCATCCTCCCTGTTATTCATTGCGGGATTTTTGGCATTTATCTAAAAAGCGTCAAGGAGTTTGCGCGTTGGTTTCTTAGTCTCCTGTGCGAGGATATTGACTTTTCAAAAAGGATTTGATACGATGGACCACATCCACACGATAATTAGGCTCATTGAAGTATCGCAAAGGTACAAAAGACCGCTATATCTCACTTTCATCAACTTACAGAAGGCCTTTGATTCAAATGAGGTAGAAGCAGTCATGGAAGCTCTGGACACTCAGGGTATCCCCACTCAGTATACAAGGATTCTTCGTGAGCTGTACAAAATTTCACAACCAAAATATCACCGTTGTACGGTGATATTAACATCGACTTCAAAAGTGGGCAAGGCGATACTACATCGCCAAAATTATTTACCGCCATCCTCGAAAACGTCCAGCGAACGCCAGGCGGAACGACCGCCTGAGGACTTTAATAACGCCTCTGGAAAGTTTGGACTTCGACTAAATCTCTCTAAAACGACATTCATAAGGAACGGATTGGTTTCTTAAGCTTCATTTACGTTCACTAATCCAAATATCCCTGAATGCTCCATTTAGGTCTATCCAAGTCAAGAAATCAACGTGATCAGCATCTTAGTTCCAGAGTTGAGCAGAAGTAAACAAGCGGTTTGGGGAGATTTCAAGAACACGGAGGAAGTAGTGAAGAGAACAAGGAACACCCGACTACGTACCCACCTTTTCGACTCAGCGAATCTTCTTGCCTTAAGCTATACGTCAAAATCCTGGTCGCCGCGTCAGCAAGATGAAAGATTACTTAGAGTTATTGTACGTGCAGTCAAAAGGTCGATGCTAGAAGTATCCCGTTTGACACAAGTAAGGAAGGGATCCGAAGCTCCGACCTGCGTCAGCGATCATAAATTAAGGATGCCATGCTATACGCCGAACTATCGAAGACAAGATGGGCTGGACACGTGATGCGTATGAACGACAACTAATGAATGGGAACGGTTAGTGACTGGATTCCTCAGGATGTCAAACGTACGGCAGAAGGACTACCGACCCGATGGTCAGAGTTCTTCACGAAGAGCCTAGAAGAGAGACATGATGCTCGACGAGTCCCTAGAGCGAGCAGAACCCACTGGGCTACTCTTGCACAGGACACTGAAAAATGGAAGATTTACTGGTTCCTGCTCGACTCACTCGACGATCAACGATACGAAATGTGATACAGATGAGGTGGTAATGTTGAAACGATCCCTAATCTGACCATCGATTTAATGTCAAGACACATCGTGGCAATTTCACTCTTTCTGCGTTCAAGCATCACACAACATAAACACCTAAGTTTATGTCGAACACTCGAGACATCCTAACAGTAATGGGCAGTTATAGTCCAATACACATTATAGTAATTTTAAACATAATCGTCTCAACATCGCCATTTCTTATGATCTCTCCATGAATAAATTTCAAATGTAGGTTCCATTATCCAAGTGAAGAATGTCGAGCTGGTACCTACGTAAACACTAATCAGACCTCTCCTTGTATGTTGTGTGTTTCTCAGTACTTTTCTTATTCATTTTGTTGTCTGCCTTCCATAGAGGTCATCGAATTTATGAATGGGATCGCTACGATTTAAAGATCTTTCAAATCTCTTCATTAATATCCTGAGAGCTCGTTAGGTTTCCTGGGATTCCAAAATACCCATACTATAACGTACTTAGAACTCTTCCAAAGTCGTGGAGAAAACTGTGAGCAGAAATCAGTATGGAGACACTAATCAAGTATTTGACCAATACTTGTTCGCTGTACTATAAAAACGTCACTTATATCCCAATAACATTCGAGTGACTCAGGTCTCTATTCATTCCTGTCCAGTGGGACACTAGCTAAATGTGTTCTGCTTGTCCTTTGGCTTCGTATATCGTCATACCAACAACATCTTCGAGAAGAAACGTGTCCTCCAAGTAGGTGGATTGTCCTGCTCAACGCTTGACGTATCGTGACTCCCACCAACTTGCTAACATATTTGATCGGTTGGTTGTCGTTGGGACGTATCACGTATCAGGAGCACCTAATTTCCGACATCTTACCGTACTCTAATCACTGATTGCCAACTTAGATAACAACTTCGAATTCCCTCTCTCATTGACGTGATGAGGCATCCTCCTACCTCCATCCTTTCGAATTCCGTTGGGTAATGCCGATTTTATCATCTGTTCACATCCTCGGTGCTCTTTTAAGTTCCACAAGCTGCTCACCACCTCTTATCAAGCTTTGATGCCATGTCGTACATCATCTTGAATTTTACACAAATGAACATTCTGACATATTTGTTTCTCACAGTCTGGACGGAGTGCCGAGAACAAATCTCTTTTCCATGAAAACATCTTTGCTTACAACTTTGCCCAGTATTTTTCACTACGTTTTAGTTGCAGTACTTTCCAGCAGAGGACTGAGTTTTCGAAACTCGCTATCGAAAATCGGTCGCCATTCATTGACACTTTGTGGCAATGATGGCGACTATGGTGTGAAACTCATGTAGCTGGAGGCCGTAGACCATATGTTGTACCGTTCCAGTTATCACATGCCTTCCTTGAGAATAATAGCAAATATTTATGATAGAATGGTATCGCCTTATAGAGCTCCTTTCTTTCCGTCGAAAGTGGTCAAACAGAATTGTGAAATCCTTAATTTAAAGTTTCATAGCTCATGAATGACCACTTTATACTGGGTTAAAACCCACTCGTTTTCCAGAGCTTTCACTATCGCTCCTGTATTAACTAGGTTCTCTAAGGTGCTTTCAATTTAATGAAAGTGAAACCAGATGGTCTCTACATACCCTCGTGATACCTCAATGGATTTCGCACTTGCTGGATAGGATTAATATCATGCTTGCTCTCACAGGCAGTCAGTCTTATAAGGTTTAATAATTCGTTTTAAGAAATACAGTGGGCATATCGAGGGGGAGAGCTGTCGTTCCCGTATCGGTCTCACCTTTTATGAAACGACACAATAAGGTAAAACGTGGTGATGAGAATTGACGGTTAGCTCTTCAGATTTTGAGTGAAGGAAAAACCGTCTGGACGAATATCCATCGTCCTGACATGATATGGAACGTGACCGTCGTAGAGGTTGGAGTTGAAGTCATGGATAATCGACCACACTTCCATTTTTATGTCCTTTTCTTTACCAACAAAGTGAGACCGAATGGTTTTAGAATTAATTAAGTTTTAACGAGTGTTTCCAGGTCTTGTAGTCTGTAACTTCAGCCAGGTGCATAGCTCGTCCTTCCTTCCTTACAGGCCAAAAAATCGACCAAATTCAATTCTCGGTGATTTTAGGCCAACTTCTGAATTCTCCAGCTTTTTCTCTTCTAAGAAAGAAAATAGTAATGTAAAGCAGTAATGGTACAATTTCGTCAAGAACTTTGGGGACACTAGTTAGTACTTTTGCTTCACTATAGGTCTATTTTCTTATAGCATTCACCATTGGTAGGAAAACTCTTCCGCTCAACATTGAGAGGGATCTTTCTAGAATTGTGAAGTGAATTGGTAATTAACCATTTTCGTCATGAAAGCAAAGCCAGTCTCGCATTATATTCCATCCATTCTTATCTGTGGATTCTATGTAGTGTTCTTCAGATCCTTTCTTAAAGCCAATTTGGCGTTGATGTTAGCAATTTTGTTCTTGTGGAAGATATCATTTTTTCTACAGAACCTCTCCAATTCCACATAAAACGCTCTGACTCAATCTTCTTCATAGCTCGATTTTAGTAAGTAGGAGACAAAGGTGGTCACAGTCGAAACGACACTCGTCTTTTCAACCGAAATGGTCCATAAAACATTGGTGCGCATGCATTGAAAACGCAGATCATTATATTTGTCCTTCTAAGTATAAATGGTTAGTGATAATCTTGAGCAATCCGTAAAAGTCCGATCGAACGCCACCGTATCGGAGCACCTACGAAAGCAGGGAAATGAGCCTTGCCGTTTTGTTTCTCTGACAATACGCATCTTGAAGAGTTTTACGGGATCTGATGTTGGACTTGTACAAATCGTACATATCTACTGGTATTTCCCAGACTAGACCACCACTTACTAGCTGGAGGAGACTCCTGACCACCTCCCATGTGACTACTTCCCATTTTGTGGGGCTTTTCACTGAATTTACGCAAAAGGAACAACCCGCACATCATCACCCGTAGTCCCGTTGACCGTTGAGTGACTTGAGCGGGCGGCAGTAAATCCTCCATTTTTTGCTGTCACATGCAAGAGTAGCCCAGTGGGTTCTGCTCGATTTAGGAACTCGTTGAGCATCATATCCTTCTTCTAGGCTTCTCATGAAGAACTCTGACCATCGGGTCCGTGGTCTTCCTGCAGTACGTTTGACATCCCGAGGAATTCAGTCACTAGCAGCTCTTGTGCATCAGTTGTCGTTCATACGTTTTACGTGATCAGCTCAGCCCACCCCATTTTCGACTGTTTGGCATAGAGAACGGCATCTTTGACTTTTGATTGTTGACGCAGGTCGAAGCTTCGAATCCTTTCCCTTACTTGTGCGGTACGGGATACTCCTAGCATTGCCCTTTCGACAGCGCGTTCAATAACGCTGAGTGATCTTTCATCCCGCCTACGCAGCGACCAGGATTCTTACACATACGTTAAGGCAGGAAGATTCGCTAAGTCGAAAAGGTAACCACGCAGTCGGGTGTTCCTTGTTCTCTTCACTACTTCCTTCGTGTCTTTGAAATCTCCGTAAGTCGCTTGTTTACTTCTGCTCAACTCTGGAGCTAAGTCGTTCATCATGGTGATTTCGTGACCAAGGTTGATGTAATTCGAGCAATCGGAGATATTCATTCCGTTGAGCGTGAATGGGGCACACGAAACCAATCCGTTCCTCATTGACTTAGTTTTTGTGAGATTTAATCGAAGACTAATCTTTCCACAGGATTTATCAAATTCGGCAAGCATTCATTCCGCATGTCTTATGTTCGGTGTTATAAGGACGATGTCATCAGCAAGGTGAAGATGGTGTAACTGCGAACCATTGATTTTCACTCTCATATTATCCTATTCCAATTTGACGTTCTCGAGGGTGGCTGTAAATAATTTTGGCGAGATGGTATCGCATTGCCTAACTCCTCTCTTGACGTCAACGTTAATATAGTTGTAGAATGGTGACATCTTGGTTGTGAAATTCTTGTACAACTCACGACGAATCTTTATGTACTGAGTAGGGGTTCCTTGACTATCAAGAGATTCCATGACTGCTTTTATCTCGATTGAATCAAAGGCCTTCTGTAAATCGATGAAAGTGAGACAAAACGGTCTTTCGTACTCTCGCGATACTTCGATGATCCTTGTTATCGTGTGGATGTGGTGCATCATACTAAATCCTTTTCAACACCTTGCTTGCTCACATTGTTGTCCTTCGTCCAGTAATCTGTCAAGCCTTATTAGGATGATTCGAGTGAGAAGTTTATAGCCGGCAGACAGCACGCAGATTGGGCGATGGTTGCCGATATAGCGGAGATTTCGTACGAGGGAAGGAGAACGTGGCTATTGAAGAGATCTGAGTAATATTCGTGGGTGATTTTCTCCATTGCCTTTCTGGACGCTGTAACTTTCCGTCTGGGTATCGGAGTGCAATCAACTTGGCTTTGTAATTAGCGCTGATGAGCTTCGGCGGGCTTTGCCAATGCTTTTTCCAGCCTCTGCAGCTTCAATCATAACTGCTGCTTCTTTCTCTTTAAGATCTTTTATAGCCCATCTGCACTGCTTTGCAAATTCAGACGTCAGTTCGCGGTTGTCTGCAGCTCGCGCGATTCCTCGCTGGCGTACCATCTGGACTGCTTCTGGAGACAGACGTGTCCTGCTGACTTTGGAGCTTTCAGCTTTTATAGCGATAACGTGAAGACGTTGAATGAGCCGATCGCATTCTTCGTCGATATTGTTGAGAACGATATCTTCCCCTACAACCGATTAATGAATTGAATAAGTCCTAGTTTGTGGTGGTTCTGGGACCGGTTTTTGAATGTAGCGGCTTTCTTTTTTCCGTGAAAAATAGAATCTACCACGAAGGAGATGGTGGTCTGATCCCGTGTAGAATTTTGGGACAACAACGACATCGGTTAGGCAAAACCTTCTATTTACTATGTTGTGGTACTCTCCATTGGGAGACTCCCACGTCTAGCGTTTAGGGTGGAGCTTGCGCAATTGCAAGTTACCATGAATGATCTTGGTCGTCATGATAAACTGGGACAGCCGCTTACCCTGCTCGTTCAATTCTAATCCCTGGGTTCCAATGTGACATTCTTCATTCGTTCTTCTTGCTCCAATCCTAGTGTTTAAATCTCCTTGGTGACCTTGAAGAATATGTGGTCTTCTGTGTAGAACTTCTCCTAGTCCGTATAGAATGCTTCGACTTCTTTTTCGTCATAGTTTGATGTCGGGGCGTAAACGACGAAAATTGTCAAAGCCAGTGTTGATCCACATCATTTTAGTCGTAAACGTCCGATTCGAGCTGTTTATTGTTCAAATGAATCGATGTTCATGGACAAACTCGTGTTGCTGAGAACGCCTACGCCGCCGAATCCTCTACTGTCGCATGTTCCGAGGTGCAGTTCTTGCCCGTGTCATAGACGGCGTTAAGTGGGTGGCGTCGTCTCTTTTCGGCCAGACCGATAACGTCGTACCTTATCATTCTTGCTTGCATGAGCAAGTCTTCTGTCAGGGACTGGGATGCAAGTGTACGTGCATTGTAGGTACAAATCGTCACCATAGTTCTTCGTGATCCAAGCAGCTTCCATTGGCCCTGAGATTTTAGCAGCCTCTCCGTACTCGTCCTACCCAACGCTGCGAAAGTGGGAGCTCTTTCGGGGTCAGGGGAGTGAGGCCCTTTTTTTTTACTGTATTCAGCTTATTTGATACCCACGTATAGGTTGCAGGGCTCTGAACGTGGGGGCTGGGTATATTCACAGGTAGCTTACCAGGCTCTTCGAGTCTGGATATGGAGCTTATTTGTGGGAGGCGACTCCTAACCGCCTCCCATATACTTCCCTGCCACTTGATTGCAGGCTTTTGGCCGAATTGACTCGTAGAATACAATCCGCATAAAGCGAGAACGCACCCACACACGCATGCATGAATACGCCTAGCAAATACAGAAAGTATGTGCCAAATTGGCGCAGCAGAAGCAGGAAGTCCATCCCCTGGTTCTGGCTGCGTCTTAGGGAAGCAAAGGTCGCTTTTGGTCCGCGATTAACCCCCTCTCCGCCACTTGGGGATGTGCCACGTAGCCTCGCGGCTAACCGGCTCGAGATCCCTTGTATGAGATCCGTGGCAGGCTGCACATAACTACATTAATCTCGCACACATGCATCTATCTACGTACCCACGAAAGCTTATGTCAATCCTCTATTACTGAAACACTGCTTCCATTCACCAAACTGATCCGCTTCTCATAACAAGTACAATTTTGTTCGTGGTCGGCTTACAATCTCCAGTACGTTGCATGTAGAGCAGCGGTCGGAGGAGCTCTGAAATGCAAATGGAACCGATGCCAGAGCCCCATATCCACCAAGCCCTCCATCGTTCCGGAGTCGACAAATTGGTAGCAGACTTGTATGGGAGGATAGCAGCACTGGCTCGATACATCGGCAGGCCACCGCGAGTCATTGTAAATACCAGATATTCATTATCACCTCTAACGATTAGATCAACGCCGAGAGCTTTGTCCTTTTTTTATTGTCCAAAATACTACGACAACCACCGCTATACATTTGCACTACGAAACTTTAAGATCCCTCAATAATGATCCGAAATATTCCAAAAAGTACTGCTAATAATAGAGTTCCCTGTGCAATATGAGAAGTACTTTCTGTATAATTCGTAGAAGTCAGTGCTTTCCTAAACAACTGGTATATATGCCTTAAGCGTGCTCAAAACTTCCCATTTCATAACATCCGTAAGCTGATGTATTTATTGCTTGTCCTTGACGAACAACGCTTTCTCAGAGTATGATTCATATGAAACAAGATGCATATTACTAACATAAACCTAAACATAAGATTAACCATATAAAGTAAAGATAACACCCATGAGAGTCCAAATATATTGAGAAATATTCAGATAGGACTTTACAATGTAGACAGCCTATACCACGCAGAGAACATAACTGTTCTACTTCACATCGACAAAACACTTTCATAAATGAAGGTTTTCTCATGTCTAAAACTAAACAAACTGTTAAAATCAAAAAGTAAAACGCAAAAGAAGAAAAAGACAAATATTCTGAAGAGACCGGAATGATAAACCAGAAAAGATGTTTGCATTTTCTGTGCGTCCCAAGCATTTTGAAAATTTTCGTCTTCTTGAACACAAGGGAAGAAGACTAGAATAAGTCTAATCTTATGAATAAAGTTGTACAAAAGTCATATTCCTCAAAATATTACAACATTAATGCCAAAGAATATGACAGGAATCAATATTAAAGTTTCCAGCAAGGTGACCTACAAACAACATGGACGTGATGAATAAAAACAGCAGAGTACAGGCCCGAAACAACGGTTTGAATAAAAGAACACTGCTTTCGTCGAATTTCATGTCAGAAAAAGATGAGGTAATTCCAACATAATTAACAGTCGATGCAAGATAAACGAACACCGCTATTGGTACACTGCAACTGACGCCTGTAGTTGCAATAGTTTGGACGTAATGTGCTGTGGGAATTTGTAGTTCACAGTAGCTGCGTAGATAACAATAGCCTTAACCTAGAAAAACGATGGACGATAGCCAAAGAAGTAGTAAGTGGAGATTGTTCCATGTAAACAGATAAAAATGATTTTCTTTCTATTTTCATATGATCCGTCTTCACACCTGTGAGGATCCCAGCACTTCTCACATTCGATTCATTTCCTCGTATCCACTATTCACGAAGATCTTCCAACTTTTACGTGTAACTTCGGTTGCTGCTTCAGGATTTTCATTTCATCTTGAATGTCATAGAATCCTAGTCGAGCAATCCTCTCTGGAGTCCTGAGATAGCCGAGTTGGAGCGTTCCAAGTTGGAGTGGAGAGAGCGAATTCTTCCCGGACAAGTCCGGTACCAATTTCCCGACCACGGAAAGATGAGATGCTTGCTTATCCTAGTGTGGAATCGAACTAGCACCATGCTCCTGATGAATGACACCACTGCCGCTGTGCTACCCACCCCGATAAAATTATCTATTTTAATATTACCGATCTTACTTGTTCCACAAAATACGATATAAGCATCACATCAAGAACCACTGCGATGACTAGCCTGTTTATTAAACATCACACTGCGAGATGATGTAGCCTGAATTGCGTCAACCATGCATCGCATGAGATGGAGGCAAAGATCGGGTATTACTTCGCGCACCTAAAAGATTTGAGTACTATAGCGAAGAATCCGAGGACTGAAACGAAAGCGAATCACCTTCGTAGGTACTAAATGAAATTCTCCAACTATCACAGGTACTTGTTCTGTTTCCGCTGGAATCACTCGTAGCTGTTTAGAAACACTAAAACATTACATAATCAATAAGAACTAAGTGCAAAGCACTGGACTTAGGTACACCACCTTAACGCTTTCTCGGCTAGGCCAACTTCACACAAATCAATTAAAGTAGCAATATCTAGTAATATGCACAACGTAGAAAAAACCGCTTCCTGTAACTGTAGATGGTCTGAAATAAACTGCTTCAGACACTAGAACATAAGAAACCCCGTAGTGTGATTTTAATAAACCACCTGAGACAAACTGCTGAGCTAGACGTCGGAGTTCGTTTATTCTCTCTCTGTCGATTCTTAAAATGCGAAAGATTGTTTGAACGGAGATCAATGAAAATTCTTGTGTTGGCCAACCTGATGGCATCACTAAGTTCAGAGCATAATAGATCGGCAGCTTTTCGGGGAGCATTTGCAAGTATATAAAGCTTTACGGCTTGGGTTGTATCTCCTCCAAGTTCTGTGTCATGTGCTACACGGCTAATAACATCAGACGGATTCTCAATATACCTAGGAGCGAAAAACCTAATTTTACAAAAAGTACGGTTTATGCAACCAACTTACTCATCAATCAACGCAGGAGTTCGTTTTCTTTTAGGACCGAGAGTTCCTATAATAGCGTCAGTCTGTCCAGTAAGATATACTGCTCGGCTAACAGCCATTTCAAATACGTCACTCCCAGAAGGCGTTCGTATTCCCTTGAAAGCGAGAACGTGATAGATAATTGTGGAAGCTAAATTTTGAATAAGACAATGTTTGATATAACTATAATGATGCTGAGATATTTGCAAAACTCCCGACCGCGTGTTCGGTACCCACCGCAGACACTAGTGGTCCGGAGTTCTGCAAATATCTCAGCACCATTATGGTTATATTCCACATAATACCTGCCATTAAAAAGAGTAGGCAGTGAACAAGAAAATGACGAAAGTGCAACGTTTATTAAAAACTTACTTTCAAGATAAACCAATAATCAAGTGCTCGAGCGTAATCATCCAACTCGAATTCTTTAGTGTAAGAAACTAGCAAACGTGCCATGTTGAACGAGCATTTTGTGAGGTGAGATGAGTCCACTACTACTGCAGTGATTTACATTAGTAATGGAGTAAGCAGATCACAAAAAACTTTCCATGAGTAAAAAAAGAACCATATGAACAACAATTTAAGAAGAAAATTGTCTGAAACAAAAATAAACAAACACAATTCTGCCGCTGCATCGACTGTGTTCCGCAAAAAACCCATTTCATAAGCGAGTATGCCAACATGTACAGCGTCAGTAACATGACCACAGTCGAAAAGGACCTATAAAATTACAACTGCTGCTAATTAGAATTGCTAACATAACATCAGAAATATTCCATCAAGGTTTTGCTGGTTGTCACAGATAAATCATGGTACCTTCACAGCACGTTCAAACTGCCCAGAAAGCCAAAGTACTGTAAAGTAGTAGTGGAACTCGAGTACACCACCAGCCATGAAATATGATTCGCCTTAAAAAATTGGAAATACCTTCAATGAGTGACTAACGACACTCCAAGGATAAAGCCGAAAATCCTCACCATAGTCAATGGATATGTTTTTCTGAACTTCGGCGTAGAGAGTCGCTGATAAATTCGGATCAATTCTCAAAGTGAATAATTTGAACCACAGCCAGTTTTCAAGAGAATCTGCCAGATTGGAGTCTGGAAACCATGTGTGGATTCATATCCTAGCAATTGACAAAGAAGTTTTCCTTATATATCGTATATATACTGTACTATAGTGTTCCATTCCTGTTCCTTATATACACTTACCCATTCCAAGTAACGTTGCATAAAGTGCTCGTTTGTACTTATCTTTCGTTGAATTCAAGTTGTGTCTCCATTCCACCTTCAGCTTCTTTTTAAGCTCAGCATCCAGTCCAAATAGTTAAAATAAATATTAAGCTATTGAATAATGCAAAAAGTGACGAAAAATTCCTACTTAGTCTCTTTGGTAAGATGATTCAAGCAAGCTACGAGAACTGCTGCTTGTGGAAAGTTAGCCAAAAGCTCAAGTGCGTCTTTAGCACTGGATAGATCACCAGCTCGTAGACAATGGTAGGTAACCTAGCAAAAACTTCTCTCTTTCTCAAAAAAGAAGGAAACAAAGTAAGAAGTCTAAACAGCCGCTATTTCGATGAATAATACGAATGCTCTAACAGAAAGTAACTCATTCGTGACGGAGTTTCTTTTCCACCCAACTTTAACTGTTTTGCCACTGCAACACTGCTATACAATGTAACCAAACATTACCTCCCAGACCGGCAATCCTTCAACAGTTCCATCTTCCGCAAAAGAATCGTCTGCTCCTATCTGTTGAAGAACATCATTATGCAATCAAAAAGAACCGGCAATCCAATATATTTACCTTGAGGAATGCGTCCACTAATCCTCTAGTACCGGGAACTCCTCCTCGCTGAGCCCGTTCTAGATTTCTTTCAACCTGTGCAACCATGTGCTCGACAAAACTGCAAGTAACTCAGAGTGAATTGGACAAATGAGAAGAGAATGGAAAATAACGAAAAAACTTTATTAACGAATTACGCACAGTTTCTCCAAGAACAAGCAAGCTTTTTCTATTAACAAACTAATAGAAGTAGGATCATCGTGATCACCAGATATCTGAAAAGGTATCCCATAGTAAAAATTAACTGATACAAATTATATGGCGACCTCTACAAAGATGGTTTTTATGTTCAACATCTCTAAGAAAGGAATTTACTCCAGCAATGAATATGACAGTAGAAAGTTCAATACAAAAAAGCTCCATTTTGCAAACTTTGCCAATAACGCTTACATGGATACCTGGACGACCGGTCCTCACTGGCTGTGCGGCCCTCAGCATGATCTCCAATTTTCTGAGTTTTGCTGGTTCAGCCACTGTTTCCCTGGAGTCCTGGGGCCAACCTGGCCAAAGTCTGCCCCAGTTCTTCACCATTACAAGCAGTCGCCGCCCTTATGGATCAGCTGGAGATTTGCCACCATGCCACTAGTTTGACACCTGGACGGCGGTGGATTTGGGTATTCATGTATTCTTAGCCGGGTTTCCTGGTGGAAACGCTGGACTCCGTCTCAGGTTGGGAGACCTTGCCAGGCGGATGAATCGCCCTGCTGTATATAGCAGTTCGACACCAAGAACACCTTGCAGCCACGATGAGGCGGTAAACCGGTAGGAAAATTTCATTACATGGAGATGTACGCTTACGAAAATTAACAATCAATGATACAAACCTTCCGGTCGATTAATGCAAGTACTTCAGTCCATACACCAGCTAGTGATCCATCGGTGCCACTTTCCTTTACTGCATCCGAAAACAGCTGGCATAGATCCCTCTGCAAAGTTACTGTGGTTATGGCAGTTTGAATAACTAAGAAAAAGCGCATTTATGAAAACTATCACCTTCTTCTTACTTCTCAGAAACTTTCTGAGCTTCTCCGCAAACACTAGCTGACGTCTATTTGTTACTGTAGGGTTCACTATAGGGAACCTATTTAGTGCCGTATCCTGAAGAATTATGTGTGGATAACGTAAATCAACTAATCAGAAAGTGGGAGAACAGACACATAGACCAACTTTCACTGGAATTTTGCTGGTAGCAGCTGACGTTGGTTGAGGACGTGACAGGAGAACATGGTTGAAAAAAGCACGGTCTGTTTCGAGATTAACGCGCTCCATATCTTCGTCAAGCTGAATGGACATCGTTACATAAAAATTAGGACTAACAGTCACATGACAGATAGACAGGTATAAAATACTTCAATGTAGTCCTCTGGTTTGGGTAGAGCTGGAGCAGCCTTTAGCGATGGAACCGTTGATCCAAAAACCACTCCCTTTTCGCCGAACAAGAAGCTTTTCTAAATAAGAGCTCTAATAAGGACCCGGAAGAAAAAAAAACACCGGGCGTTTTAGAGCCCCGATTTCTCTGAAATTTAAAAATAACAGGAAAAGATAGCAGGCGATTTCAGTATCCGATTTAAAGATCTGTTAAGAAAAAAACGAATTAATGAGAAATCCACCTGAATCGGGGCAGATAGCGCATCGGTCTTCCACAAATGCTCACTGGCACGAAATATGCCATTAAGGTCTGTATCAAACGTTGTTCCACTGTAAAGGTTCCCCTAAAGAGAAAAAATCTAGACATGTGATATCGAACAAAACGGTCCTGCACAAGCACACGAGAACGAACCTGCGCTGCCCCCTTACTGAGGATGCTATTGCCAGTACTCTTGATTCTTGATGCATCAGCAAGGTTAGAATGGTAGTTAGCCGATGAGAGATTTTCCGCTCTGCTGAGGATGTCGTCGAACATTGACATCTATAGAACCTAACAACTTACCTTCTACAGCAGGCAAAACAGAAAAATTGGAGAAACAGAAAACGGCAGTAATAAATGCAATGCACGTTGCAAAATACTGGACGAGGTGAAAGGTTTAGGAAATATCTCAGTAGATGAGCAGTCAAATCTTACACTTAAAGATTGGCAAAGGCGGATATCAAAGCGTAGTATCTTCAAATCCTATGGTTATCGAGAACCCATTGCACGATGCACGTAGAGCAGTGGTCGAAGGCGCCCTGCAACAACTATGGAATCGATCACCGCGCCCTTGACTCACTAAGCCTTCCATGCCTCCAGGGTCGGCCAAGTTGTACTTGACTTGTGTGGGAGGATAGCACCACTGGCCCGATACAACGGTAAGCCAACGCGAGTCACTGTAAAGGCCACATATGCATTCAATCACCCCCAATGATACTTATTGAAGTCGATTGCATGGCGCATCTCATAGGGGACGATCAACGCCACGAGCTCCATCCTTTATCCTTTTATGTCACGAAGTTGATCAAGAAGTATATCGGCTGTCATTTAATTTCACACTATTCAGATGGATAGATAGGGCAACGGGACAAACCCACATGTCCAAAAGAGCACACCATTTTCGCTAACTCACTGCCCTGAAATGGTCATCCAAAGAGACGATCCGGCAGCTGTGTGCATTCAGGTGCGACTTCAGGATTTGCTGCTTCCCAATGACGCCCTGATAGCTAGATGACAGTGGTTTTTCATAGCGTCTCGAGATAGCCTATATGAAGGGCTCTGGCAATTCGCTACAAACACTTGCAGGCACTTGTGATCTGAGTATTTGCTACTCTGACTATCGGAGTTCTGCAACAAATCTGAAAGCCAAAAATCAATACAAAACGAAAACATTTTCAACTACTAGATACAGTGCAGAGTTTCTTAAAGTCTTCAGATTCCCAAATATTCCAAGGATAAAGGATCTTAGTTGAGGAAAAATCAGAAATATGTCGTTTGCCCACTTCTTTCTGATGTTGAATAACAATACACACAAACGGCAACAAAAGGATAAAACCGTGCATCACTCGTCTTTCCGTCCGGGAATGCAGAACATTTAAAAACAGCAAGCAAAAAGACACTACTACAATCATTATTATTATTATTATTATTATTATTATCTTCCCAACGGTTCACCGCCTTATCGTAGCTGGGGAGTTTTCTTGGGTGTCGGTCTACGATATGGAGAGGAGAGATTCTTCCCCCGGTAGGGTCTGCCAAGCTGACGTGTCCGGCGTTTCCATCAAGAAGCCCAGCTAAAAGGAAATCAATACTAGCATCCACCACTGTCCTGGTATCAGACTAGTCACATGGTGGCAAATCTCCTTCCGATCCACAAAGGCGGTGACGACCTGGTGCAGACTTTGGCTAGGCTGACCTCAGGACTCCAAGGAACCACAATGGCTAAATCAGCAAAACCCCGAAGAAATGAAGATTATGCTGTGGCCCACACAACCAGTGAACATGGGCCTTCCAAGCCTTGCAAGTATTTAAGTATTACTATTACTACCACTATTATTATTATTATCATGAAATCAATACTAGCATCCACCACTGTCCTGGTATCAGACTAGTCACATGGTGGCAAATCTCCTTCCGATCCACAAAGGCGGTGACGATCCGGTGCAGACTCTGGCTAGGCTGACCTCAGGACTCCAAGGAACCACAATGGCTAAATCAGCAAAACCCCGAAGAAATGAAGATTATGCTGTGGCCCACACAACCAGTGAACACGGGCCTTCCAAGCCTTGCAAGTATTTAAATATTACTATTACTACCACTATTATTATTATTATCATGCGTAGGGGCGCGTGTGGCGCAGTGGTTGGAGGCGCCACTGCGGCGCGCACGTGAAAATGTGCCCATGGCCCACCAAGCCTTCCATCCCTCCGGGGTCGGCAAATTGGTACCAGACTTGTCTGGGAGGATAGCAGCACTGGCTCGATACATCGGCCGGCCACCGCGAGTCATTGTAAAGGCCAGATATGCATTCAATCACCTCCAACGATGCTTAATGAAGTCGAATGCATGGCGCATCCCTCAGGGATTGATCAACGCCGAGAGCTTTATCCTTTATCCTTTATGCGTACCAATACTGGATGTTGATATAATGTACTGATACAATAAATATAGAATCGGGTGCTTCGTGATCATAGTGAATTCCAGACGTTATTTTTGCGAAATGGCATAGCTTATACTTATTTGATACTTGAAAGGCCCGTCCTCACTGGTTGTGGGGGCTCCAGCATAATCTCCATTTTTTGGGGATTTGTTGGTTAAGCCATTGTGGCTCCCTGCAATCTCAAGGACAGTCTGGCCAAAGTCTGTCCCAGGTCGTCGCCACGACAGGCAGTCGTAGCCCTTGTGGATCAGAGGGACATTTGCCACCACAAGACTTTGATACCAGGACGGTGGTGGATCCTGGTATTGGCTTACTCTTAGCTAGGCTTCCTGATGGAAACGCCGGATACCTTCTCAGCTTGGGAGACTGCCGGGAGAAGAATCCCTCTGCTTTACATCGCAGTCCGACACCCAGGAACACCTCCCAGCCACGATGAGGCGGTAAACCGTTGGGAGGTAGCTTATAATAAACTTAATGAATGGTCACAAGATTTGGTATCGAATAGCTAGAAAATTATGCATTGAGAGCAAGAAGTTCCTAGGAATTTTACGAAACGACCATTACGACAGCGAACAACTGATTGCAAGAAATCTACTAAGAATTGAATTTTAATCAAACATGCAGGTATAACCGTGTACATAAGCAGAAAATTGTTTAACAAAACATTTACTAAACAAAACATAGTGGAAATTCTCGGAAAGGCTTCCTGGACTCACTTTCCAAGAGGAAGAAATGAGTGACGTCCATTTTAAGGATAAGGAAATGTTTCGCGGGCGTAGACTTGCATTAGAGCGAATGTTTGCACCAGAGCAGATCAACACCTGCTTGAAGTAAAATCATTAGATCTCATCGGAATTTTTACAATGCCTTCCAGTTCTGCTTCTCGCGTATTCGTATTAAGTACCTGTCTATACAACTCTTTGGGGCGTAATGGGAGGTGTCCATTTGCTCGAATATCCGTTGCTTCATATTCCTAGACGCTGCGGTCGGTTATTAGAAGGCATTTTTTGGGCTAAAACAGTCGTTTGGTAATCGGCTAAGGTTGTGGAAGTTATGCGTAGGCTATTGATGCATCCTAATGGATTTATGTTTTGTATAGGCTATTGATGATGACGCAAGGACTGCAATTGTTAGAGATGGTTTACAATACACACGCGGTCCTTGGTTCCATCCCAGACCTTGGGTTTACCAGACCTTCTATCCCTACTGAGTTGGTGGATCGGTCTCAGATTTCCCTAGGAGGGTAGCTACTAGTTCTGATATCTCTGATATCTGATACATAGTTAGGCCACTATAAGTCCTTGTTTAGATTTATGTGCAATCAACTACCTTAATTGTGCTACGAATAGAATTGAATTCATGGTGCACTTGGGCACTTGGCAGAGATTGATCAATCGCCAACGCTTCACCTTTTGTTCTTTCATAGAGTTTTGACATAGTCTAATGGACTTGTAACTAGGATACTGGTATAACGGCATATTCCAGTGGATCTATTCAACTGCAAAGTTTATTACTGCTTGTTGTAGAAGTAATTCAACTTTGTAGGTAATTTTTGCTATTGTAAATGAAATGGGTACGTTTTGAAGTTTTTGAGTTGTACACGTGTTGACCTGCCTACTTGGATACCTGGATGGCACGTCATCACTAGTTGTGTGGACCCCAACACATTCTTCATTTTTCGGAGTTTTGCTGTTAGCTACTGTGGTTCGCTGGAGACCTAAGGTCATCGTAGGCAAAATCTGCCCCAGGTCTTCACCACCACGAACAGTCGCAGCCGGTGGCTCAGAGATTTGCCATCATGCGACTAGTTTGGTACCAGGATGATGGTGGATCCTGGCATATTGGCTTGCTCTTAGTTTGGCTTCCTAATGGAAACATCGAACTGCTCAGCTTGGGAGACCCTACCGGGGAATGGATCCCTTGCTGTATATGGCAACCCGACACCCGGGAACACCTCCGACCCACGATGTAGGAGCTATTATGAAGAACAATTAAGTGGTTATAGCTGTTAATACTGTTTTCTTATCATAGTGTAAAACATTCATAGGGTATATGGATTCTTTTTCACCCGGTTAGTGTAACACGTTTAGTTTAGCCTCCATCATTCTACTAACCTGTAAATTTCTGCTAATTATCATTTTCTCTGTTTCTTTACGTTAATTTAGTAATCACTGGTTTCCTATACTGCATTTGCTCGCATTTTCGGGACGACGTGAGTCCTATTATACGACACTAAAATGATGACCGCGTTCAACTTTAAATCAAGTTATCTCAGCTCCTAACGAATTTTTTTGATTGCAATGAAAACTATTAGAATCTGCTAGCCTTTGCCTATAAAACAAATGTTCATTTATTTTGGAAAGACGAAACTCTGACCTACTGGAGCCAACTAAATGCTTTTTCTCCCCTTTTTTGCTTCAAGTCTCAATTTTCGAACATCAAAGCAAATGAACAAGCAAGGTTTCTTCTCTCAGGACACGATGATGTTCTCCAGTGTCTCGTTCATCTTGGCAGCTGATTGTCTTGCCTTGAGAACTTTAAAGCCCTTAACTTTCAATTGGGACTTTCTGAAAATCCTAATTTTAAGGAGATTTAAATCGGAAAGGACACTTCATAAAAGTTAGGTATACGGTCACTGCGATTGGGCTAACTTCTATTAGTCTAAAAGGTTTTGAACTTTTAAAGTATTTTATTGATTGAGAAGTTTCCATCAGTTGTCGAGAAACTATAAAGTTTCCAACACAATGGTAGCATCGTTATCGTCGCTTTGTCGTTCATACTTTGTTCAAGAAATTGCTTTAAAACAAAGCCAAGCGCCGTGGTGATTTCTTTTGAGTGTTCTGAATAGGTTTCTAAATCGTTAGCGGGTCTTTTCTTGTGGTTTCCGAAATGGTTTCTGGATGTGAGTCCAGAATATCTAGCATTATCCTTGCACCCCGCCCACTCACTCACTCCAGTCTCTCTAAGACCGACATTTTACGGTGTGCGTCGTCGTCGATCGATTGTCTGCTTGATAATTAGAGGTGTTGCTGCTATTGTTATACCAGCTAATCGATTTCATCCTCTTGTTCCTATTTTTCTTTTTTTTT
>MQTX01000086.1:2600692-2659634 GCA_009735665.1 Angiostrongylus cantonensis | reverse complement strand
ACCGGAAAGTGTTTCTAACGCCAATTTGTAATGAGCTTGTCAGTGGTTTGGGATGTTAGGTCTCTTTGCTACCCTAAATGCCACTTTTCTTGACGTTGTTTCTAGAATGCTTTTGGGAGAGGACCTTCTACTTGTGTGGAATCTAAAGTTTTGACGTAGCAGTTTATCCATGCAAGGACGAGCACTTTTACACTGTAATCCGAAAGGAATGTGCCATTCTGATCGAACTTCGTTTTAAAGCAATATTAACTCTTGTTTGCCATGTTTTAGGTTGGAATCGTACTCGTGCAAGATGGTGCAAAGTGACAAGAAACAGTGGAAAACATTTGGAGGGTCGAGCGAGAATGATAATGCTCGTGAAAGACAGGTGCGGTTACTTTTTCTTACTTTAGTCGTATTAGTTAATATTTCGTTTCAACACTGTCAAACGCTTTTTCATAGTCGACAAAGGTCCATGTAAGTCCAAATAAATAAGTTAATATTTCATTCCTAAAAATTTGCTCGTGTTTTTGATGTGAACCTGCAAAGATTTCCTTTCTGTTCTGTCTACATGTTCCTCTCTCTAATACTGAGAATATTTGTGAAGCAACCACAGTGATCCTGAGATATTTGCAAAACTCCGGACCGCAGGTGTCTCAGGGAAGACATTGGCTTTTCTTATTCCGGCAGTCGAATTGCTGCTGAAGTTGGATTGGAAGCAATACAATGGCACTGGTGTTATAATTATATCACCAACACGAGAACTGTCTATGCAAACTTATGGAGTGCTAACTGAACTTTTGGAAGGTATATTGCTATTAATGAGCGAGTGTTTTTTTGTAATAGAGGTATCTTTGTTTTCTTTTTTGCAGGAACTTTCCTCAGCCATGGTTTAGTGATGGGCGGATCGAACCGCAAAGCTGAACAAGATAAATTGATAAAAGTTAGTGGCTATATTTCATTTCCGAATGAAAATTGGTACAAAAGTTCCACGGGATGTAAGAACTATCTCTTCGCATCGTCTTTATCACCTGTACCAGCTTTCTTCTCCTTGGTCGTCGACCACCTCGAGATTTTTAAATGGGCGTAATTTTCTTCAGTAGGTAACAACTAATTTTTCCACGCTCAGTGTCAGAATTAGCCACAATGCTTTTCATCATTTCAAAGATGATGTAGATGCTCAATTTGCTTCGCATTCCCATGTTATGTCATTCCTGTCATGCAACGGCCGTCGGTGTTCCTGTAATTGATGAAGTCAACATGACGTTGCACTTGCTGTTATCAACCTCTGCACAGCGTCAACTCTATCTTTTTCTTAAGGACTTTTATCGTATGTCAACAAAGTTTTCAGGATCGGAACCAGTTTTTGCATTCGGCATATGTTAACGGCATTCGAAATTAATGTTAGAACACATGGCTCCTTACCAGTATCCTAGAGGCGTCAAATAAGGCATTCCAACCTCTCAGTGGTGTATGTGTTTTGCTAATAGCTGACCGGTAAAGTAGCGGATTCCCAATTTTTGATGATTGTTTCTGTTCTTGAATTTCGGGGCTTTTTTCCATTCCTTGCTAAGAACAGTCTAGCACAAAGTAATCGATGATCTATCCATGTCCAGAATTTGGGGCAACAGAAACATTGGTTGGGCAAAATCTAGTGATTAAAGTGATATGATCAACATAGTTGTTCGCTTCTCGGTTAAGAGACTCGGACATATAGTTTTCGATTTGTGCGTTTCAATGGATGACCTTCTTGAACACCCATTCTTTCACATTGTCTGCTCTTTTAGCCTGTGTGTGCACATGCCATGTGCACTAAAGGTTTGAATAGGTTCTGTGGCGCAATTGGACCTTTCTCCTAGGTTTTCACAAGTTAAAATGATATGCATTAATTTCTTTCTCTCCGTTCTCTCGAATATGTTGATATTAAGACGTTTGTAACAAAAAGTATCAAATCTGTCGCAATATAGGTTGCTCGTTGTTCTCTCAGAAGAGATGTACTACCCTGCAGATTTTAGTTGCGGAAGGCTACCAAGCAGTTTGACCTCTACTCCACACATACTTTGAATCGATACATAGGGTGTAAGCTGCTTCTATGCAGAAATCCGTGCGCACACATGCATGAATACATTTAAGCACATATTGATGGCATGGGTTCATTACGATAGACTGAGTGGCTAACACTGGGTATACTACATTTATATCCGTATCTCTGTCGTTGTAAGAACATGCATTTCGTGCACTACCTACCAAGTTGCGCACTCACACGCGTGCATGAATACACCTAGCAAATACAGAAAGCATGTGCCAAATTGGCGCAGGAGAAACAGGGAGTCTATCCCCTGGATCCACCTGCGTCTCAGGGGAGCAAAGGTCGCTTTTGGTCCGCGATTAACCCCCTCCCTATCCGCCACCTGGGGACGCGCCACGTAGCCTCGCGACTAACCGGCTCGAGATTCCTCATATGAGGGAGATCCGTGGACAGTTGTTCACACTGCACTGAATATTGCAGTATTGTGTAAATTACTTCATGGGGAAATTGCGACAGTTCATCAAGTGACATTGACCATTTTTATAGGGTGTTGCAGTCTTGGTCGCCACCCCTGGTCGCCTGCTGGACCATCTACAAAACACAGAGTCATTTGTATTTAAGAACATGAAGTGTCTTGTGATCGACGAAGCGGACAGAATTCTCGACATTGGTTTTGAGATAGAGATGCAACAGGTTTCGAAAATAACTCGTACACATTTTCGTTCCATTGAAACTGTTAGACATTAGAACTTGAGTACTTAGATCCTTCGGTATTTGCCGAAAAACCGACAGACAATGCTCTTTTCTGCTACACACACGCCCAAGGTAGTTATGTTTAGGTTCTTGCAATCACTTTGTCTATTTCTTCGGTTGGTTTTTAATTTTGCTTAGTTATTCCTAATGTTCTATCATATTCTTCGTTTCGTTCAAGGTTGACGAACTTGTAAAACTCTCGCTTCATTCAAATCCATTGAAACTCTCGGTGTCGGAAAAAAGTGAAGTTGCAACCGTGGAAGGGCTTCAACAAGTATTGTCTTTTTGTCTTCTTTTTGTCTTCTTCTTCTTTTCGTTTTTTTTATACTTGGTCTTTTTCAGGGATTTTTTTTTTTTTGTTACTCCTTGGGTTTTCTTATCGAGAACTGTCCTGAGTAACATTTAATAGGCTTTTGATATTTCATAAGCAATATTGGGGATCTTTCCTCGGATTTAGGAAGTATTCCAGGGTTACGTTGTTTGTCCTTCTGAGAAAAGGTTTTTGTTGCTGTTTACGTTTCTGAGGAAGAACAAGAGCAAGAAGGTATTTCATCTTTGTTTAATCGAATAGTTTGTTGAACTTTATTTCTTATTATATCTTTTCAGGTAATGGTGTTTTTCTCTTCTTGCAACTCAGTGAAGTATCACAACGAATTGTTGAATTATATTGATGTCCCTTGCATGTCAATTCATGTAAGGTCTTTGAAATTTGCGACTTTTGTAGTATCAACCTCTGAAATGTATTTGATTTTTTTTCTCTCATAGGGTAAACAAAAGCAGGAGAAGCGAACCTCGACATTCTTTCAATTTTGCCAAGCAGAAGTGGGGATATTACTCTGTACTGATGTTGCAGCGCGGTAAGTTTTAGCTAACCATTCTACTTATTAGTTTCCTGTGCGGGATTTTTGCTTACTTCTCCATACGGTTTTCGTCAAAATTTACTTCAGAGGGCTGGACATTCCAGCTGTAGACTGGATTGTTCAATATGACCCACCAGATGAACCGCGAGAGTACATTCATCGTGTTGGTAGAACAGCCAGAGGAGAAGATGGACGGTATTATCGAGCGTTTCTCTTTCTAATGATGTTAGTGATGTCCATAATCGTTTTCTTATGTATTTTTAGTGGTAATGCTCTGTTGATTCTCCGACCTGAGGAACTTGGCTTTCTTCGATATCTCCGGGCTGCAAAAGTAGTGTTAAATGAGTTTGAATTCTCATGGGCGAAGGTAGGAAAACCAATTAAGTAATCTTGGTATAATATCACTGTAGTGGCAATAGTTCTACGGTGACCATATGACATGAAATCAGCTTTAATAATCACTGTGCCTTCAGATCGCAAACATACAGTCTCAGTTGGAGAATCTTATTGAGAAGAATTACTACCTGAACAAATCTGCTAAAGAGGCATATAAATGCTATGTGCGGGCTTATGATTCGCACTCACTGAAGGTGGGCGATAAGATTTCTTTATCGTCGTTACAGGTTTGTTTGGTCTCATGAATGGATCTCGGATATCTGGCGAAAAAATAAGCATTCTTTTATTTTTTGGTTCCGTTTCGATGTTTTAATTTAATAGTGTTTAGGATATTTTCGATGTCAACAAGCTAGATTTAATAGCTGTCTGTAAATCTTTTGGATTTGCAGTGCCACCTTTTGTTGATCTACCGATATCGCACAAACCTAAGGTTAGCACTAACTTCACAGTGTGTTACAATGTAGGAAGTAGGAAGCTGTTTCTAACCAATTTCTTAATATTTGTTGCAATCTTGGACGCTCTCAGTCTTGTAATACATGGTTTATATAAAGATTACTGTGTTCGCTTTTAGTTAACTCATTTGCAAGTAAAGAAAGAAAGGAAAGGTACTTTTAATGTGCTGAAGATTTCGCTTTTTAGGTTAAAGTACGGTCTCAGCTGTCGGGAGCGGAATATCGAAAGCGACCAATGGCATTTACTTTTAAACAAAAACACAAGAAATAAGTGATGTTGCTGCAATTATTGCTGCATGTCATATTGTTACCGTTATTGTTACTGCGTATTGTTAATACACTGATTCATCTGATTTGTTCTTTATTTTTCGGCGGTTATGGGAAATTTACCAGTATCGTAATGCTACTGAAAACCAGTTTGACGGTTCTTTTTAGTCCCTAACCTCTGTTAGTTGCTATTGGTACCATGCTTTGCTGATCGGTCCACAATAGATGCACCAATAGTTTTTTTTCTTTTTCACGACTTGTAATTTTTTATCGGTAGTAATTTCTTATGCTGAGTACTTCGACTCCTAGTTCTACGCCGCAGGAACAGCAAACAGGAACTGGATCACTTCCTGCGTTTTCTCAGTATGTACGAGTCATATACTAGGAACCCTCCCTATTATACAATCGTTGAGTAATTCTGTCAGTGAAAAAGGTAGGACGCGAGACACAATGACCGTGCTTTACCTACCCACTTTAAGAGTAATGGTCTGTGCGTTGAGGAACGAATTTGTCCAGGAGTGTTTTTTTTCCTCTCGATTATATTAAATGTAAACGGCCGTCATTCTAAATCAGCAACGTTGAAAACATTTTTATTGGAGAAGCTATTGATTGGATGCCAGAAGTGAAGGATAGGCGACAAAGCGTTCCGCGTTGATCAATCTACAAGCGGTACACCACACAATCACTTGTGTTTTGTACACGTGTCAAGTCCGTCTGTTGTTTCACTGGTGAGCTAACACGAAGTTGTTGTCAAGAGTTTACTGTAGTTCTTCGTATTCTTGTTGAGCAAACGCGAGGTATTATTATTCTTTATTCACAAATAAGCTGACGTTTCGGCGGACTTCGCCTTCCTCAGAGCCTGGAAAGGCCAAGTTGACAGCTTTACTGTAGCTAGCTTTTCGCCCCTCTTACTCCTTCTACATACACGCGACGATGATCCAAGTCGATTGTCCATGACCATTCATCGCATTGAATCGAATTCAATGTAATGCCCACGTGTCAATTACAATAAGACATAATTTTCTTAAATATCCTCTGGGTTCTCATTTGCATCCTAAAGAATCGTGTTACTACTGATCTGGAAAAATTTCGAAAGCTATGTGATGGCAACCTGGCTGCTGATCACCCAGCTGGATCTCTCCCTTCCGTTGTCGTTCATTCAATTCTTTACCTCATAATTTCTAAATCCACTGAATCAATTAGTGTTTAGGACATTCCCTATCCAGTAACTAATCGATAACTCTATAGTACAAAGTTTGCATACAACTCTGTATCGCAGGAGAAGGTGTACTTATAACTGCTCAATGTATGAATTTCTGCAATTAAATGTATTGATTTTCTGCAGAAAACTAAGAACAATAAGAACAGTTACCAAATTGCTTTCAGAAATTTCCACACCCAAAAAACCGAGAAATTTCCCCGTTTCAAACTTTGTAAATAAACGGTGAATTTCTTTTCAAGTTGTTCATTTCTGGAGGGTGTTTATTTTTCTTCGCATATCAACTCTACTGAGAATTTACTGCTCACGGTGTTTCCAAGAATATTAGATAAGAATATTTCTTTTTGTAAAATAGCACTTAAAGGCGTAGATACGATTTTCCTTCATAAAATTTCAAGTCTTCACTCTCCACCGACTTCTGCCTAGTAGGCGAAATGAAGAACCCGCATGGTGTGGTGGTGAACACGTTACTCTCCGGAAGGGAAGATAGCGCGTTTGTTCACCACCGCAGACACGTCCGGAGTTTTGCAAATATCTCAGCAATATTGTGGTTATATTTCGCTTAATACTCTACTATAGAAATTATAGTAGGCAGAAAATAAAAGGCAAACGTGAAGTAGTAATAGTCTTGAATCGGTAACTAGCTGAAAGGAGAAAGAAGAAGCCGCAGTTGTAGTAGGCACTCTAAGAGCCTTGCCACCATTAGACAGATGATTCCTCCATTTGTTACGCATTTGGGAAGATGTAACTAGGAATGATATTGGAAAACTGTCCATGAGATATTCAATGTAGATTTTATTCTGAATAGACTCTAGCTGCGAATAGCATGGGAACTAAAACGTTCGAATCATCTCGGGATAGAGTAAGAGAGACTGATAAGCAGGACAAATTAAAATTATGCTACTGCTACTTCCCTGTCGTACTTTGTCGCATCCTTTTTTCATTTTTATTTTTATTTTTATCTCTATTTCAACTGATCCGTCTTCACGTCCACCGTGCGGCACTTCTCACATTTGATTTGTTTCTTCGGGAGTGATTTTTTTTCCCAGACAAGTTCCGTACGACTTTCCTGACCCCGGAGCGATAAGAAGCTTGACTAGTCCGGGGCGGAATCGAACTAGCATCATACTCGTGGTGACGGACATCACTACTACTGTGCTACCGAACCCTCTGTCGTATCCTTTACTTATTGCAATTCAAAAAATCACCAGCATGTGCTTTTCGTTTGGTATGTAAGTTTGCAAGTATGCTGAGGAATGTTGACACAAGTACCGAATATAGAATCTTTCAGAATCTAATGGATTTAAGAATGAAGTGCAAATTTCTCTGTCACCTAGAAAAGGAAGAAAAAGCGCCTAAACTCTAAGTTGGACAGTATCACACCGAAGTACAACAGTGATGCAGATGACGACAGATTGCAGCAGAGTAGAATGAGTTCTACAGTTAATTTACTTGAAGAAACAAAGCCGTTGCTTCTTATAGAAACTCAGTATAAAATATCAATTAGCGACAACAATCACATCCAAGGTAGTTGATCATCTTGGTATTTCACCAACCACCTTAAGAATTAATTGTTTTGGATTTATGAGGCAGTTTTATTCTTGGCACGGTGAAGTTCTCACTTTCCGTGTCTATCACAGGCCGAAGACTTTCGTATGTACAACGTAGGTTTTTCGTTTGAAGAATTCGTTGCATTCCGAATTTGAGATGTATGCAGACAAGTCGACATCACAGCCATCTGCTTGATATACTGCATTGCTGCACGACATCGTGAAGGTCATTAATCATTAACAAGGATTTATATTCTAAGGACAGAATCTCATTAAACTTCGGCAAGAGCAACCAAAATTTCCAATGATCTACAACGATGCTGAGATATGAGCACAACTCAGAACCTCAGCCGCGTTTCGATCCATGATTACACTTTCCGCAGTCTCATGTGTTATCCACTGCACCAATCGACATTTCACATAATACCCTTTCAAGAAAGAAAAACAACTTTCGATAATAACCTAACCTTTATTAAACTCTGCCTTTAGGCAGGAAACGAAACTTAGCCACTGTGATTTCGACTGCAGCATCAGCTTAATTTGGCTCAATTCCGATTTATATTCTCAAGATTATATCTTTTAAAAGGTAGTTGATACCACTCTTAGGGTAAAATATAGCTGAGAGAAAGGCAAAGTAAGGGCCTCAGTTGTGCGGTGGGCAACACGTAAGCCTTCGGAAAGGATATTCGCTGCTTAGAAGCGCAAGTAAGGTTCCGAACTCTGCTCGTATCTCGGCACCATTGTGGCTGTGTCTCACATCAAACATTGCCGTGAAAAAAGTAAAAGCTAAAAAAGCTCTCGGCGTTGATCAATCCCTGAGGGATGCGCCATGCATTCGACTTCATTAAGCATCGTTGGAGGTGACTGAATGCATATCTGGCCTTCACAACGACTCGCGGTGGCCTGCCAATGTATCGAGCTGCTATCCTCCCAGACAAGTCTGGTACCAATTTGCCGACTCCGGAGGGATGGAAGGCTTGGTGGGCCATGGGCGCACTTCACGTGCGAGCCGCAGTGGCGCCTCCAACCACTGCGCCATATGCGCCCTTGTGAAAAAAAGTAGGCAGTAAAAAATAGTAGACATTGTGATTTTCTTGATTACTTAGCTAACATGATGTTGTTTTTGAATGATTTATTTGGGCAACGTTTAAACATTTGCTTCTTCAGAGCCACGTTAATCAGAGTCGCAACGTCAAATTAGAAACTACAGATATGATGAAGTGCTAAACCTCTCCAGGTATCACGAAAGAGCCAAATAGGCGTGCTATTCGACAGGACTCTGGTTTCCAATCTGATATCCTAAAGAGTCATTTAGAAGGATTTCCGTTTTGATTGGGGGCCCTCTGCTTATTGTGTCACTCCTGAACAAGTGTCGTGACCCACCAAATGATTTATTACCTCATCGCAGCTGGGAAGTATACTGGGTACCGTACTTCAATATACAAGGGCTCTCCCAATGATTAGCTAATCTGACAAAAAGTTAGATAGGTTAGAAGTTAGATGTAAAAGTTAGATTAGCATTCTGAATCCCGAGTAAAATAAACTCAAGAGAAAGCAGGAAGTTACCCTCGTTTGTGTCGTAGCCAAATACACTAAAAATAGAGTGCCACTATGAAAACCGGAATGCCTTTCGTGATCCATAAGTAATAGATCGCACTAGGAAGACCTGATTCGCGATTGCAACGGTAGAAGACGTCACCGATTTCCGCCTTCTGAAGGCACTCGACTGAATAACGAGACCAAAGAGTGGAAAAAAGGAGAATGCACATTTTGTGCACATTTTGGGATTTAATGATTTTCTATATTCATATGCTTGGTTCTTACGAAGCCGTATTGTATAGCCTTGGTGTCTTCTCCTCGTTCAGAGCCTCAGTGATTCGAGTCGATTGTCCAAAGTCGTCAAAATGAAATGCAATAAATCAACAACCGTCTTGTATGAAAGGGCTCTTCCAAGTAAGTTATTTAATTTGAGCGGTGCTTCACTCCACTGGATTGGACTCGATGTAATTACGAAGATTCAAATCACAGGAATGAACGAGCGGCTATGGGAAATCAAGTCAGATCATTACGGCACTGAAGACGTCGAATGTGCCGAAACATTAGTCACAATAAAGTAAATAAAGTTTCTGTGGTGACCCCGTGCAAGGTTATCAATTGAACAACATCGACTTTTCACACCAACACAGAAATTGGAAGCTGGTTCATAAACCTATCAAGTGTATTTTTCCTTTGATGAGCTTACACGAGGTTGATAACAATATTTATTATCGGCTAACGTTTCGATGTCTTCGTCTTCATCAGAGCCGAGGAGATGGACCGCTGAAGAAGACCTGACTCGACACGAAGGCGAAGCCGCGACATCGAGACGAATAACAAGCGTGGACCATCGACTCAGATCATCGGCTCTGATGAAGACGAAGACGTCGAAACGTTAGCCGATAATAAATATTGTTATCAACCTCGTGTAAGCTCATCAAAGAAAGAATACATATTGATTAAGCACACCGAGGTTCAAGGAAAGTCGGTTTCGAAGTATTAATACGCTTTATGCTACCTATCAAGCGTTTTTTATTTTCCAAAACAAGTCTAATATCTGATGCTCTGCGTTGTAATTTGTCCTCATTCTCATCATTCTCACCTCCGACATAGAATTACTGCTGTTAGAAATTGGATTGTCAAAACAAGTGGACATTTCCTCGACTCCGGCAGATTGCTGTAATGCTCGAATTCGGCCTGCAGTTCTTATTTTCAACCAGAAAAAATGGTTACTACACGAAAAGATTTCAATTCCTACATGGCCGGAAACCATTGTGCTTTGAAGCTTGAAAAATAAGCACATTTTATCTTATACCAGATTGCAGCCTATAGAATTTTGCCAACATAGTATTCTATGGTGCCTAAAGACGGTCTATTTTGGTTGTTTTTTTTTTAAATTTTCGGTATAGCTTTGTATCTCTTGAGGCGAAGAGACTACCTTGAACGCGCTGCTGATGTTTTCAACCAACACGCTTGTTTTAGAAATATTAAGAATTCAAATTACATTAGAGGGCGCGTAGCATGGTGATAGTGATACCAATAATCAAAAGTACGTTCTAGTTCGATCACGCGCGAGGCTCACCAAGACTTCCATCATACTGGTGTCAGGAAATTGGCACCGGATCTAACAGGGAAAAGTCCACTCTCTGCAATCTGAATGGGAACGTTTCAACCCGGCTAACTCAAGACTCCAGGGGAAAAATGACTCGATCAGCATTCAAAGGCATTAATGATGAAAGAAAAATCCTTAAGGAGCAACCGAAACCGCACTTAAAAAGTTGGAAAACGTTTCTGGATAATGGATGCAAGGAAACTAATTGAAAGTGAGAAATGCTGCGATCCGCAAGGAAGACGTGAAAGGCTGCCATTAAAAAGAGTAGGCAGTAAACAAAAACGGTTAAGATTTACATCTTAGTTTTCTAGAAATCACTACACTATAGAGTTTTTTCGAGGTTTCTTGCTTCTGCTTTTATGTCAAATTAGTGGTGCATTTTATAAGATTGTACGGTGAGGGACGCATGTAGCGCAATGGTCAGGGGCACCCTGCAATACACATCAGATCGATCCCCCACCCGATCCGCCGAGCACTCCATTTCTCCAGTGTCAGAAAATGGATACCGGACATGTCTGGAAGGATAGCCGTACTGGCTCGATACATCGATAGACCACCGCGAGTCATTGTAAAGGCCTGACATGCATTCACTCACGGATCTCCCTCATATGAAGGATCTCGAGGAGGTCAGTCGCGAGGGTACGTGGCACGTCTCCAGGTGGCGGATAGGGGGTTAAACGCGGACCAAAAGCGACCTTTCCTTTCCTGAGACGCAGGTGGATCCAGGGGATGGACTCCGTGTATCTGCTGCACCGATTTGGCGCATACTTTTTATATTTGCTAGGAGTATTCATGCATGCGTGTGTGGGCGCGTTCTCGCTTACGTAGATTACATTCTACGAGTCAACTCGGCCAAAAGCCTGCAATCAAGTGACAGAGGAGTATATGGGAGGCGGTTAGGAGTCGCCTCCAACAAATAAGCTACATGTCCACTCTGGGAGAGCCTGGCAAGCAACCCGTGAGCATACCCAGCCCCCACGTTCAGAGCCCAGCAAGCTATACGTGGGTATAAAAATGCTAAACATAATAAAAAACTGGCCTCATTCCCTGACTCCGAAAGAGCCGCCAATTTCGCAGCGTTGGGTAGGACGAGGACGGAGAAGCTGCTAAAATCTCAAAGCCAATGGAAGCTGCCTGGATCACCAAGAACTATGGTAACGATCTCTACCTAAAATGCACGTATACTTGCATCCGAGTCCTCGATAGAAGACTTGCTCATGCAAGCAAGAAGTATAAGGTACGACGTCATCGGCCCAGCCGAGACGAGACGACGCTACCCATCCAACGCCGTCTATGACACTGGAGAAGAACTGTTCATCGGGACATGCGACAGTAGAGGAGTAGGCGGTGTCGGCGTTCTCGTCACCACGAGTTTGTCCATGTCAATTCATACGAACAGCTTACAACCAGAATCGGATGTTTACGATTAATAGGATGTGGACCAATATCGACTTTGACAATCTTCGTCGTTTATGCGCTAACATCAAACTATGACGAAGAAGAAGTCGAAGCGTTCTACAAGGACTTGGAGAAGTTGTACGGAAAAGACCATACATTCTTCAAGGTCATCATTGAAGATTTCAATGCCAAGATCGGACCAAGAAGTTCGTCTGAGGAACGTCACATTGGGACCCACGGATTAGAATGGAACCAACAGGGTGAACGGTTATCTGAGTTTATCATGGTGAACAAGACCATCCATGGTAACTCGCAATTCCAGAAGCCCCACCCTCAATGCTGGACGTGGAATCTCCCAAAGGAGAGTACCATAACGAAATAGACCACATCACAGTAAATAGAAGGCCTTGCTTAACTAATGTCGCCATTGTCCCGAAATTCTACACGGGATCAGATCATCGTCTCCTTCGTGCAAGAATCTATTTCTCGCGGAAAGGAGAAAAAGCCGCTATTGCACTCCGACGCCCAGACGGAACAGTTACAGCGCCTAGAAAGGCAATTGAGAAAATCATTCACGAATACTATTCAGGTCTCTTCAATGGCTACGTCCACCTTCCGTCATATGAAATAAAGGAGAATAGAACGTTGTGCCACCGGCTCTCTCTTCCAAAATCCGACATGCCGTTTCGTCGGTGAGAAATCGAGCAGCACCAGGTCCGGACAGAATAAGATCAGAATATCTGAAGAACATTCTGCCAGTCCTCGTAAACACACTTGCTCGGCTCTTCACACATTGCTTGTCTAAATGCAAGGAACCTACTCAGTGGAAGACCAGCAGGACCGTGTTGTTGTTCAAGAAGGGCGACCTACACGATATAGGCAACTATCGCCCAATCTGCTTGATGTCTGTCGTCTACAAACTTTTCACTCGAGTCTAAGCAGGGTTGTCAGAACACTGGACGAATGACAGCCATGTGAGCAAGCGGTGTTTCAAAAAGATTTGGTACGATGGACCACATTCACACGATGACAAGGCTCATTGAAGTATCGCGAGAGTATAAAAGCCCGCCCTGTCTCACTTTCATCGACTTACAGAAGGCCTTTGATTCAATTGAGATAGAAGCAGTCATGGAAGCCCTTGGTAGTCAAAGAGTCCTCACTTAGCACATAAAGATTCTTCGTGAGCTGTGCAAAAATTTCACATCCAAAATTTCACCATTCTACAACGATATTAACGTTGGGGTCAAAAGAAGAATTAGGCAAGGTCGGCAAGCATACGTTTTGCTTGGCTAATGTTTGATGTTATAAAAACGATGTCATCAGCAAAGCGAAGATGTTGTAACTGCCGACTATCGATTTTGATTCCCATCTTATCCCATTCCAATGTTCGCATGACGTTCTTGAGGATGGAGGTAAATAATTTTGGCGAGATGGTATGGCCTTCCCTAACCCCTCTTTTTACAGTAATGATAACATGGAACGATAATATTGTAGCTATGAAATTTTTATATAGCTCAAGAAAAATTTTTATATACTGAGTAATGGCGCCCTGGCTGTCCAACGCTCCCATGATTGCTCGTGTGTCACCTGAGTCAAAAGCTTTCCTTAAATCGATGAAAGTGTGGTAGAGCGGCCTCTTGTACATTCGCGGCACTTCAATGGGTCCTGTTATTTTGCTTATGCGGTCTATCCTTTTTTTTCTTTTGCTTTTCTGTGAACCCTTTCCGGAACTTTACTTACTCACATAGCTGCCCTTTGTTCTGAGCTTCCTCAGCCCTGTTAAAGATGAGTCAAGGAGTTTATAGGCGACAGATAGCGATTACTTTTCTACAGCAGCACGGTGTTTTCTGTCTCCTATTGACTATGAACCCTGAATTTTGAAAGGTAATGTGTGAGGAGCCGAACCAGTTTGTTAATGAGGACAGGCGCAATTTTCCGCAGGTGTTCAGGTTTTATCCTGTCTAGGCCTGGTGTTGATCGGTGCTTTACAATGCCAGGTCGGATTTTGGAAGGGAGAGCCGTTGGGGCGATATATCCGTCCTCGTTCATTTCGTATGACTGCAGGAGGACGTGGCTATTGAAGGGGTCCGAGTAGTAATCGTTAATGATTTTCACCATTGCCTTTCTGGAAGCTGTAACTGTTCCGTCTAGGCATCGAATGCAACCAAATTGGTTTTGCAGTTGGCGAAGGTTCGGTGCGACCTACGCATCCTTCTCTCAGCTTCTACAGCTTCGAGCACACCTGTTGCTTTTAAATCTTCTAAGTCTTTCTTTATCGCCTGTTTGCATTGTTTTGCATGTTCGGACGTGAGTTAGCGGTCGTGCGATTCCACGATGGTGTATCAGCTCGAGTGTTTCTGGGAACAGACATCTTTTGTCGACTTGAGAGGTCTCAGGTTTCATAGTGCTAATGTGAAGATGTTGCACGAGCTGATAGTGTTTCTCGTTGATGTTATCAAAAACTGCTTCTCAAAAGTTTCTGACCTCGTTTCTTGAATTTAACGGCTTTTTCTCCCTTCTGCAAGAAACGGAATCTTGCACAAAGGAGGCGATGGTCCGATCCCATGTAGAATTTTAGGAGAACAACGATATCGATTAGTCAAAGCCTTCGATTTACTATGTCGTGTCTATTTCGTTATGGTACCTTCCACTGTGGGACTCCCATATCCTTCATTGAGAGTGTGGCTTTTGGAATTGCGAGTTAACATGAATGATATTGGTCGTCATGATAAATTCAAACGGCAGCGCACTCCGCTCGTTTCACTATAATCCACGTGTCTCAACATGGCGCTCTTCTTGGTCCAATCTTAGCCTTAAAATCTTCAATGATGACTTCAAGGAATGTGTAGTCTTCTCTGTAGAACTTCTCCAAGTCCACACGGAACGCTTCGATTCCACCTGGTTCATAGCTTGCACAGCTTCATATAGGTGCGCAGGCGTTGTCAAAGCAGGCATTGTACCAAATCGCTTCAACAGTAAACGTCCTTTTCGGGTTGTTAGTTGCTCGAATGGATCGTTGTTCATGACTACACAAGTGTTGACGAGAGAGCCGACGCCTCCAAGTAATCTACTGTCGTATGTTCCGGTGAACAGTTCTTCTTCGGTGTCATAGGTGCCGCTGGATAGTTGACGTTACTTTATCGTTTAAGCCCAAATGATCACGTCCTCTATCGAGGACTCAGATGTAAGTGAGCATGCAATATAGACACGGATCATTTAGCAGCCTCTCCACAGTCGTTCCACCCAATGCTGCCATATCGGGAACTCGTTCTGGGTCAGAATGAGGCCAGTTTGTATTACTCTGTTTAGCATTTGATAGCCACCCATAGCTTATTGAGCTGTAAATGTTGGGGTTGGGTATACGTATACCCTGGGTTGCCTGCCAGTTTCTCCCAGAGTGGACGGAGAGCTTATTTGTTGGAGGTTATTCCTAACCGCCTCCCATGTATTTCCCAGTCACTTGATTGCAGGCTTTTAGCCGAATGGACTCGTAGAATACAATCCGCATAAACCAGAACGCACCCACACACGCGTGCATGAATACGCCTCTTAAATACAGAAAGTATGTACCAAATTGGCGCAGCAGAGGAAGGGAGTCCATCACCTGAATCCACCTGCGTCTCAAGGAAGCACAAGGTCGCTTTTGGTCCGTGTTTAACTCCTATCCGCAACCTGGAGGCGCTCCACGTTGCGTCGTGATTAACCGGCAGGAGATCCCTACGTAAGAGTGACCAGTAGCACATGGACAAAATTATGGACAATCATGAAATTCAAAATTTGGAGGCAGAAATTTCTTAAAGGATGCGTGCAGCGCGAGTTGGAGGTCATTCGCTATGCGGTCGCAGTCGTTACTTCGAACTAGTGCTCAGAGATCGCAAACCCATCCATCCCTCTGGTCGAAAAATTGGCAGCAGGTCTTCTGAGAAGGACAGAATCACTGACTTGATACATCGGTGGTCACCGCAAATGAAATCCATTCAGTCACCTCTACATTGATAAGATATAGTTGGGCCGTTTAGTTTTTACCTTTTAAATTCTAAAGAAATTTCTACTTAGAGCTCTAGCCATTAAAATATCATCCGCTTTCACTATACAAGATGTTAATGCACAGTCTTTTACGTTGTCGGTAATTTCATGCCGTTCCATTAGTGTTCTGATATAAAAAAAGCTCGTAAATTGATCAATAAAGTCGTAAAAAACATCTAATCGTGAGCAGCTAAAGGGCAGTAACATTACCTACGTTTTACTTTGCATTACGGTAGAATTAAATGTGTTGCATTACGGAAAAATCGATTTGTTCATCGATTTCTGAAGTTTTCCCCAAACTATCCGTGAGGGCACTTTAAGTTTCTTCTTTTATCTGTGCAAATCATTGTCGTTCGTGTCTCTTGCAGGATCGAAAAATTACATAAACAAGTTTTCTGGGCGGAAAAAAAAATGAAATGAACTGTACAAGACGTCAATTAGCTAACTAATCAAATGTGTCAGCAACTTAACAGAAATTCAAAGGTACGTGAAGAAGCGCGATGGTGATGGATTCACGGCAAACGGAACCTTAATCTCGTTCCTAGTTTTCAAATGTTTTCGAATTATAAGGAAACAAGGATGCTGAGGTATCAGCAAAACTCGGAACCACAGGACGGCTTCAAAACCGCTGCGTTAACCTCATCTCGGTTTGTTGCCGATTTGTACTCTCCAGATCATTCCCGCTGACGAATGATTGCTGGTAGCAGCAATAAAATACAAGCAATAGAAAAAACATGGCTGAGGAGAAGATAAAGCAAGGGTCGTGATTGATTACTGTGAAGGATAGCACTTGGGCCCCGATATGGGTAATCGTTTACTCGACTGAGGTTCCCAGTTTTGCTCATATCTCAGCATCTTAGTGGTTGTATATCACACAGTAACCTGCCATGAAAAAAGAGTAAGCAGTAAATAAAAAGTGAAAACCCTGTTTTGAAACTGACCGTCATTTAACCTCGGTAGTAAAATAATCAATATGTGTTTATTATTGTAACAGTTCCCAGGTTCGACTTTCTATTAACTTCGGCATTGGAATATGAATGCCTTGTTTTCTTGTTCAGCAATCGCGAGGTTGTTATACAGCATACATTTACTGATAATCAGCTGTTCTTACCTTCCTCATTGGAAGTCATGTAAAGAAGCGGCTCTGAAGAAGGCGATACCGCTGAAACGTCAGCTACTGTTGTATTGTATTGTGTGTTTTTCTATGGAAGTAAATGTATGCTGTATAACAACCTCGCGATTGCTGAACAAGAAAACAACGCATGTGTTTATCATGTTGAGCTTACACAACGTTGATAAAGATTATTATTCGGCTAACATTTCAACATCTTCGTCTTCGCCAGAGCTGATAATCCGAGTCGATGGTCCACAGTCGGTCATGTTCTCGAGGTGGCGTCTTCGTCGCGCATCGAGCTGGATCTTCCTCAGTGGAACATCTCTTTTGAATGAACCATAGTCGTCGTACAATGCTCTTTTATGCAAGGTGGTTGTCGCTGATATTGTTATCCATTGATAATAACTTGTTTTTCAACGGATAATCGAATCGTCGAAACGTTAGCCGAACAAACAACTTTATCGTCGTCGAACTGAACATTATAAACACATGTTAGAACACTGTGTTTTCAAATTAGTTTCCAGCTTCTTATTCTTCTTCTTCTTTTTCTTCGAAATTCAATCAAATTCTCTATGAAAAATCGGTTATTAAAGCCTGTTCAGCGGAAATCTTGAATAGGTGCTTCTTTACAAGAAAAAAGTTCTTCGGATCAAAGAGCAACGATGAAATGAATTCCAGTACCATAGTATAGATAGTTGTCGTTCCCACGAATGTACCTATCCGACGACGTACGGTTGCACGCCGTGGTGAAATGAAAACAAAACCGTCATTTAACTTATAAGGGAAAACGCAATGGCTAAGAAAATGGGTTGGATCAAAATAACCATTCTCGACACTTAATGGTTTACAAAAGACTTTTTTCCCAGATAATTTCATGTCCAATATTTTGACTAACAACTAACTGAGAGGCAGGAGAAATGAAGAATCCGCATGGTATGGTGGTGAGCGCTTTATCCCCCGGTAGGGATAATAGCGCGTTCGTTTACCACCGCAGACAACTAAAGTCCGGAGTTTTGTAAATATCTCAGCATAATTGTGGTTGCAACAACTAACTGTTATTCTTTTCAAATCGCTTTGATGAGTCACGGTTGTTGTATCGAATGCTCCAGTACAAAAATCAGCGAAGCAGACACCTCATGAGTTGCAAAACTGTTCCAAATGCTGGCAGCAATGTGTTCGTGTGATGGACAAGCAATAGTAACGTGTAGTAAACAGTATCACATACACTATTGACATCATGGAACGATAGAACAAAGTCTCTCCTTTGATCCTGTCATGTTCACAACTCCATAAGTCCTCCAGTTATCCAAGAACTATCGTCTGTCACCGAAAAACGAGGGCGTCCGTAACGGATGAAAATTAGGCGCCGTCCTCTAAACTGCAAATCCATTAAACGCCCACAAAACCATTAAATGCCGGTCGTCTGTTGTGTTAATATGATTGACCAAGATTTTCCTCTTCATACAAGTTTTTTGTGCTTCGACGAAAAATCTTTATTTTCTTCGACGAAAAAAAAAAATGAGAGAGGACGGCTTTAGATAATTGATGAATGGTATTTCATTTGACAATTGAAAAAATTTCAAAAAAGGAGAGAGACAAAGAGAGATGAAAACGTGCTCGATGGAGAATATGAGCCGCCCGGCGGCTAACATCAATCAATGATGAGGTAAAGCTAAGGACTATTGAAGTATAGAAAACGATGTGTTATAGGCAGCGGTGTGTGACGAGGCTAAGTGCATGACAAAGGTGGGACGAATCCAATTCATCAGCATATAGGTGCCAAAGAATCGTCATCGCCTGACTATCTACATAAGAACATATGTACAAATTTGTGAACGGAAATTGCCTCTGAAACAGCGATAACTCGTCCACTTCACGGGCGAAATCGTCCGAATCGCACTGCACCACACAGTGCTTGAGGGCGGGTATGGTTTAGCCCCTTTCATTGTTGACTTTGTGATAGTTTTTTACATTTTTTTGGAGTTATTCACTATTTTCTACGGATACATGAAATTTTGCTATACTGTATGCTGAATACTAGAAATCCCACAAATATGAGAGCTACTAATGAAATTATGATAAATACACAACCCTACCGAGGAAATACTTAGAGATATATGAGAAGAAAATGACTTGTAAAAACTAATAGAATGAAAATACAATTGTACAAGCACACCACACACTATTTTAGTTAGGACGTAGATGAAGTAGAAACGACAAGAACACTAGCTGCGACATTTTTGATAGACGGTGGTGAAAAGCTCTCAGTCGATGTTGTTAACCTGAACACTAAGTCTCAGTGAAAATCCCCAAGAAAAAAAATGAAAAAAAAAAACGAAAAAAAGATGAATATCGAGGGAAAAGGAACCATTTAGTGAAATGTTATAGACAGATAAATGCTTAGCAATGATTCTAACGTGCTACGTTTCCCACTTAAAGTATGATAATAATAATTTTAGCAACCTTTGAGTGAACGAGTTTCACGAAATGCTACTTTGACCTTTTTCTTTGTTAATAATGAACAAATACTTAAACAGTTTAAATAAAGACAATGTAAACAGAATTGACAAATTGATGGAGAGTTAAGCACATTAAGCTGACGGGACACATAAGCTTAACATGGGTTTCCAGAGAGACGAAAGGTCAACTATTTTTGTTTACAAAAAATTCTGGAAAACTCATCGATATTCGCTCAATTACTCTAAAATGCTAAATTTAACGATCATGCGCTAATTATGAGACAATGGCATAATAGTTTGAGTGCTCTTCCATACAGGTGTTCTCTGAAATAATGTAGCGTTAAAGGTACGCTGCGTTCTCAGACTGCAACGACCTTCCATTTGTTGGAGGGAAAAACACCACGGAAACCTCCATGGATTCTATTTATGAAAAAAATTGAAAACGTCTTGGATTTCGAATTCACATTAGCGTAGCGCTGAAATGTTAAAAACACTTAAAAGTGCACATACACACCCCCTGAAAAGGGTGCAAATAACTGCTCTTTACCTACCTTACGATCGTTATTACGTCCACTTGACAGTTTTCCAGCTTTCTTGGAACGAGTTTTTGTCTTCGACTCGCTGTTCACGTGCGATGCTGCCGTGGCACGTTTCAGTTTTGACGCCGACACCAACGACGTCTTCACTTTCAGTGGCGCCAGTGGGATCGTAGGCGACGGTGTCTCGCCGTCGGAAAACAACTGAACTGTTTAAAAATTGTCAAAAAAATAGTGCTTTTGATGTAGAATATAAAACAATAGTACGATGTTCAACATGAGCTGTGCGACATTCCCAACAAACTTATCGGAAATTTGGTGTACAGTTATGAAATTGAATTTAATAATGTGGAAGTGAAAAGACAATGATAATGATGCTTGGTTTATCTTAGCGACGTCAAACATGAGGACCATTGACAACAGCCAGATGGTTTGAAGCAGCGCTATGATTTTAGAAAAAATGGTAATCATTTACAAATGTTACGAAAATCACTTTTTTCCAAGCTTAAAAGTGTCGAGTTGTATTCTGACGACTCGACCATGGCGACTTTACTCTCAGCATCGTTCGGAACGCTTTGATAGGCTTAGAAGCGTTCCCCGTTAAATCGCATTTATATGGGACAGCACACATACGCCCATTCGTGAATACTAGTTATAGTTATATAAAAGCAATTGTGTACGTCACTTAATGACCATTACTGACTTGTAATTGTGCCAATTTAGTTTAGAGCTAATGTAATGATTCGTCGACGATAATTCCCGTTGTCAACAATAATCAAAGATGCTGAGATATGAGCAAAACTCGAAACCTCAGCTGGATTTCGCACTCGCGATTGCCCTTCCCGTGGCCTTATGTGCCAACCGAGACCCTTGTTGACAACGATTTTTCCTCTAAAATGAGCAGTCATGCATTCACAATAGTCACCTACTGTAATGGTGAGGTGAATAATTCGTGGAAAGAACTGAATAGAAAACATGACTATCTTCGTGGGTGTCAGACCCTTTGTAGGTTACCGTAGCACGTCGCCCACACAAACACGAGACGAACAGAGAGTTAGTCTGGTGCCTACTTTAGTTAGTCGGTGGTAGAAATGGTGGTAGAGAGGTCGCGATCTACGGTAGAACTCATAAGTGATAAAAGCGATAATCCAGCGGTGATGACCGGTGGGTGTACAGAAGATAAGGATGAAAAAAAATGAAAGCGTCGGCGTTGACCAATGGCTGAAGGACTCGCTATGAATTCAACATCACAAAGGGGTGATTAGGTCCATGTTTAGTTTATACGATAACTTGTAGTAGACCATCGATGCATCAGGACAGTGCTTTCATTCTTCCAGATAAGTCCGCCACTTCTAGACGATTTGTCTATCCCAGATGGATGGAAGGCTTTGTGAGCCCGAAGCGTGCGATCGAACTAACAATTTAGCCAGTATAGATGATTATGGAAGAGATGTGGTTCCTCAGATGAAGACGATCCCCATTTGCATTGAAAACAAGAATGGCGAGGAATTACGCAACGTGCACCCTTTTACAACCGAACCCATTACGTCGTCGTCAAATTGCGTATACTACCAAAGATTCACCAAAGATTTACGGAATAGAGCGATCCACCGCCATGCATCGAAACTGGGACACCTTTTATGTCCAGTGGTCGAATCGAATCAAACTTTAATAGTGCTACAATTAATTCGTTTCTGAATAGAATAACGAAGAACATTCCATGAAAACCGACGAATCACTTTCAAACAACATAATATGAGTAAAACGTCTTTTCGAGAACGCTATTAAACAACCATTAAAAGCCTTATAACGGAAAAAAAAATGATAGCAACATAATGGAAGCACACCAAGATAGAGACATAGATGTCCATCCATGTTCCAATCGTCAATTGCAAGACGAACAATGAAGAAACATCGAGGAAACAGACGACAGCAAACCAAAAACCAACTTCGATAATCGCTATATGAAAAGCGCAACCAGTATAGATGATTATGGAAGAGATGTGGTTCCTCAGATGAAGACGATCCCCATTTGCATTGAAAACAAGAATGGCGAGGAATTACGCAACGTGCACCCTTTTACAACCGAACCCATTACGTCGTCGTCAAATTGCGTATACTACCAAAGATTCACCAAAGATTTACGGAATAGAGCGATCCACCGCCATGCATCGAAACTGGGACACCTTTTATGTCCAGTGGTCGAATCGAATCAAACTTTAATAGTGCTACAATTAATTCGTTTCTGAATTTATGGAAGAGATGTGGTTCCTCAGATGAAGACGATCCCCATTTGCATTGAAAACAAGAATGGCGAGGAATTACGCAACGTGCACCCTTTTACAACCGAACCCATTACGTCGTCGTCAAATTGCGTATACTACCAAAGATTCACCAAAGATTTACGGAATAGAGCGGAATTTACGGATCCACCGCCATGCATCGAAACTGGTACACCTTTTATGTCCAGTGGTCGAATCGAATCAAACTTTAATAGTGCTACAATTAATTCGTTTCTGAATAGAATAACGAAGAACATTCCATGAAAACCGACGAATCACTTTCAAACAACATAATATGAGTAAAACGTCTTTTCGAGAACGCTATTAAACAACCATTAAAAGCCTTATAACGGAAAAAAAATGATAGCAACATAATGGAAGCACACCAAGATAGAGGCATAGATGTCCTTCCATGTTCCAATCGTCAATTGCAAGACGAACAATGAAGAAACATCGAGGAAACAGACGACAGCAAACCAAAAACCAACTTCGATAATCGCTATATGAAAAGCGCAACTACGTTAGCACTCATTAACTTGAGGATCGTTCGTTGTCAGAGCAAGTGTTCCGCTTGTTATACCTATGAGATATTTGTTTGGTCGATGACATTCACGACATGACAACTCGTACGCGGACGATTGGACGAAATACGACAAACATAAAAATACGACAAAACTCTTTCTGCAAATCGCTAAACCATAAGCTCATACTTTTACTGAAAAAGGCCCAATTTGTAAAAAAAAAAAAAATCCATAGAAAGTATATAGAATTCAATGATATCATTCGTACGACGATTTCAATGTAGTTTTTTTTTCTCAACACTAAACAAATGTGAGTAGGAAATGGCAAATCTTGTGAAATGTAGAATATCAGAATAAGTTTAAAAGAGCAAAAAAAAAAAAGACACTTTTGGATTTGCGGAAGCGCTTCGAATACATTCTTCATTGGTATAATTTGCTTGGACCACTAAGATTTTCATACTTAAAGATCGTTATCGCCGTCCAGCTTGTCGCCTTTTTCCCTAGCGACGAGTGCATAAGATATTTGAAGCCGCCAAGAGCCGAGTCACTCATCGATGGATATGATGACACACGACGCTTGGCCAGCTAATGACCTTTCGCCGCAGACTACGTTATGCGTTACAGTAATCGATTTCAACTAATCAATAAGCGAAAGTCGATTAAGCTTTGATAGAACTCCATCACAGGATGCTTAGAGAAAGCCCTTTTGTAAGACTTAAATTTATATATTTCCCTTATAAAAAGCCATAGAAAGCATGACATCATTCTTTATTTAGTTGAGAATCGCCATTTATAGTAAATAGAAAGGATAAAGGATAAAGTTCTTGGCGCTGATCAATCCCTGAGGGATGCATCATGCATTCGACTTCATTAAGTATCGTTGGAGGTGATTGAATGCACATCTGGCCTTTACAATGACTCGCGGTGGCCTGCCGATGTATCGAGCCAGTGCTGCTATCCTCCCAGACAAGTCTGGTACCAATTTGCCGACCCCGGAGTGATGGAAGGCTTGGTGGGCCATGGGCGCAAGGATCGATTCCACGTGCGTGTCGCAGTGGCGCCTCCAATCACTGCGCCACACGCGTAGTAACTATTTATACAAATAAAAATTTGCCAACAACCACAAGTTCCCGTCTTCATTCAGATATTTTGGCATTAAGATGTTCTGTTCTAGCCAGATGTAAAGGCTTCTGCATTTCTTCCATTGTTTCCCTGTCTTTCGACGGTAATTCATAGAAGTGAACGGGTCCACAAATAGATCCTGCTGCATCACGACGATATATAGTCTTCTGTACTTACGGAAACGCCTACAGTGTTCGACAATCGCTGCCTTTCTTGAAATCTTGAAATAATCCAGTTATAGAGTTCCTAGATCTCCGTCGCTTATAATCAACAATATTCGTAGGCCGTAGGGACATATGCTATCTTGCTGCGGCGACTTCTCCAGAATGCTTGCGACCTACCGACCTACACAACATGACATAGTAGACCGAATCTCCACCCTCATTTATAAGTTCAAATCCTCAAGATACAATTTTTTCCATTAGACATTAACCCTTCACGACACAACTCACCACTCGTTCGAGCTGAAGACGATGAGCAGTGGTGGCTTTCGCTCGACGCAACTCTTCACTTCGTCGAATCTCCTCGGCAGTTGGTGGTGGTGCCGACTAAAAACGCTCACCGTCAGAGTCATTTTCATTCTTTTCCCCTCATTCTTTTTCAGTCATGTTTTCATTCACGCAATTCAACATAATTATGACGCACATTAACATTTCAACAGTCCCATCCAGGAAACAGTAATGTACCACCAAGATTTGGTTCACAGTGTCACCAAAATGATGATCTCTACCGTACTGTTGCCACATACCAATTGGTGAACATCATAAAATTTTCAAGCCTTCATTTAAGTTATACAGAAAGAATTCACTGATGTGAAGCACTGATAAAACTATTACATTCTCAGATCAGCTCAACAAGAGCAGTTTGTAAAAACACAGAGGATAAAGGATAAAGCTCTCGGCGTTGATCAATCTATGAGAGATGCGCCATGCATTCAACTTCATTGAGTATCGTTGGAGGTGACTGAATGTATATATGGCCGTTAGAATGACTCGCGACGGCCTACGGATGTATCGAGGCAGTGATGTATGTATCGAGGCCCCGGAGGGATAGAAGGCTTGGTGGGCCATGGGCGCGGGGATCGATTCCACGTGCGTGTCGCCTCCAACCATTGCGCCACACACCCCCCGGAGGAATGGCCCTTTTTTATGAAGGCATGAAGAGATTAGTCGCACGTTAATAAGCACGAAGCGACGATTTTTTCGCCAAAAATGGTGTCTATCAATTATCAAATTGATTAGCATTTCTCGAGAAGCAGAACATTTTCTTTCCACTTCGGTCTCAACCAATTTCCGCCTTTACACAAAATAAAATCGTTTCGGTCACACTCAACGCTCGAGCAAGGCCCACAAGACCGTTCAATACACATATTCGGTTACTAGGAAATTTTTAATTGACGCAAAAAATGATTCGCAAAATTGCTTTGCACTTTGACATCACTGCTCTCCTAGCAATGTAGCCCAACCACCGTACGACGCCGATAACATGGCCCATGTAATTGTTATAAAGCTGCAATTACAATTTGTCAGTACGATAAAAAAAAGAGTGAACCTAGCGAAAATGATATCACTACCGTCTCGTCAAAAATTTATTTGCGAATATGAGAGAGGCAAGAAACGATATAGACGAGAGAATAGAGAGATCAGATGATAAGCAGCGCAGGGACGATGAAACACGCCTCTGCATCGCAATCTGATTGTATAAAAGGGAATATTATTTGCAATAAACTAAACAAATACAAATCTCCAGCTTAACAGTCCGACTAGGAGCATTACAAAACACGACCTAATACGTATAGTAGATGGGAAAGCCATTAATTGTACATTGTTTCACCCATGAATTCTACCCCAGGAGGATCTTACGCATCTTCATGTTGTTCGGTAAGTCGTCGTCAGTATCCGATGAGCTCTCTGATGACGAGTATGCCGGCACTGTCGCAGAGCATTTCGGTGAACTGGAACATGAGCTTCTATCTCTACCTTGGCTTAGGCATTACTCCGATACTAGAAGAACAAAACGCGAAGAGAGAAAGATAGAGTGGAGAAAAGAAAGAGAAAGAAAGAACTCACCAAAGGAATTGTAACAGTGGAACTCGATACTTTCCACAAAAGTCGACAAATTTAACGTGTTCAACACAAGCTTCGAAATAAACGCCTTTACATTTAGGATTAACGCACTGATTGGCAGAATTGAGATAGGCAATAAGTTCTCTGGAAAAGAATTATATTTAATTCATTACGAGTACGTTTATTGAGATATTCCTATTTATTATTCATGATAAATAGGTGTAATTTAAAATTTGTCTTTTATGTCATTTTCGGGATCATAAAAAGCTAAAGGATAAAAAGTATAAGGCTCCGTGTGTTGATCAATCCCTGAGAGATGCGCCATGCATTCAACTTCATTAAGCATCGCTTGGAGATGACTGAATGCATATCTGGCCTTTACAATGATTTGGGTGGCCCACCGATGTATCGAGCCGCTGCTACTATCCTATCAGACAAGTCTGGTACCAATTTGCCGACCCCGGAGGGATAGAAAGCTTGATGAGCCAAATCGATCAAATGCGTATTGCAGGTCGCCTCCCAACACTACGCCACGCGCTCCCATAAAAAGTCAACAAACGAAATCAATCACTTGATAGTTAGAGTCTTACCCCTAGTTTCCGCTAGTGATCGCCTCCTACAATACTTAGTTTTTTTGTCATGTGCACTGAGAAACGAAATTAATTCACGTCAGCCTATCTTACATTCGCCCACGTACAGGTCCTCCTATTCTAATGTTTCCAGAAAAAAAAACCGACTTTAAAGAGAAACAAGCATAATTTTACAACGTTTACAGCGTTTTTCCAAGAAATGAACCATCAGTACCTTCACCAGTTTTCTCCAAGTTTGGAATTACTAGGTAAATGGATCTACCGTTAAATGACCTATATAATTAGAATATCAATCACTCCCTATACAGGGTCCTCCTATTCTAATGTTTCCAGAAAAAAAAACCGACTTTAAAGAGAAACAAGCATAATTTTACAACGTTTACAGCGTTTTTCCAAGAAATGAACCATCAGTACCTTCACCAGTTTTCTCCAAGTTTGGAATTACTAGGTAAATGGATCTACCGTTAAATGACCACCAGAATCATTTAGTAACTGGAAAACTACGAGCATAAATGTAAGTTGTGAGGATCTGATAAGTAATTCGGTGATAGAAATCATCACAACTTTAAAAAAAAACAGCTGACTTGTGAAAAAATGAACCGAAAGGGATCGAATCTCATACCTTCTGCGATGCGAACGACAACTGATCGATGTCCCGCAGTTCAGGATTAGCGATTAGTTCCGGGGAACTACGACTAGATGGTACATCTGAAAGCAGCATATTGTGAATGTTAGGCCATAAATGAATAAGAGGGAAAGAAATCTTCAATTTAAATATCAAGCTTTCGAGCTGTAATCGAAGAAAAAGTGCTATAAAACACTTCTAGATAATGAAAAAAAAAAACAACGATTAAGTACAGAGGAAAACTAATGTTCAACAAGTATCACACATATTGAACATTTAGGGCAGTAGTATTTGTTAGTGATGTATGAAGTACAAAGGATAAAGCATTCGCCTTTGTATTCATTCACAAAGGAATGCATGATGCATTTGGTTTCATTCGTAGGGCTATCGAGATAACTGAATACATACCCGGCCTATAAAACGACTTATGTGGTTTACCGACCTAGTAAGTATCGACCATTTTATTTCGAAATTCAAAATTTAAATATCAAGCTTTCGAGCTGTAATCGAAGAAAAAGTGCTATAAAACACTTCTAGATAATGAAAAAAAAAACAACGATTAAGTACAGAGGAAAACTAATGTTCAACAAGTATCACACATATTGAACATTTAGGGCAGTAGTATTTGTTAGTGATGTATGAAGTACAAAGGATAAAGCATTCGCCTTTGTATTCATTCACAAAGGAATGCATGATGCATTTGGTTTCATTCGTAGGGCTATCGAGATAACTGAATACATACCCGGCCTATAAAACGACTTATGTGGTTTACCGACCTAGTAAGTATCGACCATTTTATTTTGGAATTCACATAAATTTTCCAATTCCAAACAGGTGTGAGGCTTATTCGGCGTCGGACGTAAAATCGGACCAGAGCGAGTCTTTCGTTTCGCCTTTCTCTCGCCCGTGTTTCATAGGTACTAGCAGCAATCATCACCAATCGACGGAATTGATCTGAGGAGCATAAATCGGCGTTGAACCCAGTTAAGCTGAAGCTGTAGTATACATCTGTAGTGATGATGAACGCGTTTGCTCCCGGCAAAGGGTGATAGCGTGTTCGATCTCCACCGCAAACATGTGCGGTCCAGAGTTTCGCAAATATTTCAGCGTCATTATAGCCATGTATCACATCACACACCTTGCCATGAAAAAAGAATAGGTTGCATTTAACAACAATCTTGGCTCTTTTTCCTAGAGACACCCTGGGACTTAGTGTGTAGACTATTTGTCGTTGTAGTGAGGGAGTGATTAATACCCAACAAAGAACTACTGTACCTTACCTTTGATAGCATCTTTTCATAATCTTCCGAAGTAAAGTCGGCTCTATGACGACTTCCAGTGGCTTAGCTGTACGAGAAATCTATTTTCTATGGTCATATTGAGTACGCTAATCAAGTTTTTCAATGAGATCTATCACAATTAAAAAAAAAACAGCTGACTTGTGAAAAAATGAACCGAAAGGGATCGAATCTCATACCTTCTGCGATGCGAACGACAACTGATCGATGTCCCGCAGTTCAGGATTAGCGATTAGTTCCGGGGAACTACGACTAGATGGTACATCTGAAAGCAGCATATTGTGAATGTTAGGCCATAAATGAATAAGAGGGAAAGAAATCTTCAATTTAAATATCAAGCTTTCGAGCTGTAATCGAAGAAAAAGTGCTATAAAACACTTCTAGATAATGAAAAAAAAAACAACGATTAAGTACAGAGGAAAACTAATGTTCAACAAGTATCACACATATTGAACATTTAGGGCAGTAGTATTTGTTAGTGATGTATGAAGTACAAAGGATAAAGCATTCGCCTTTGTATTCATTCACAAAGGAATGCATGATGCATTTGGTTTCATTCGTAGGGCTATCGAGATAACTGAATACATACCCGGCCTATAAAACGACTTATGTGGTTTACCGACCTAGTAAGTATCGACCATTTTATTTTGGAATTCACATAAATTTTCCAATTCCAAACAGGTGTGAGGCTTATTCGGCGTCGGACGTAAAATCGGACCAGAGCGAGTCTTTCGTTTCGCCTTTCTCTCGCCCGTGTTTCATAGGTACTAGCAGCAATCATCACCAATCGACGGAATTGATCTGAGGAGCATAAATCGGCGTTGAACCCAGTTAAGCTGAAGCTGTAGTATACATCTGTAGTGATGATGAACGCGTTTGCTCCCGGCAAAGGGTGATAGCGTGTTCGATCTCCACCGCAAACATGTGCGGTCCAGAGTTTCGCAAATATTTCAGCGTCATTATAGCCATGTATCACATCACACACCTTGCCATGAAAAAAGAATAGGTTGCATTTAACAACAATCTTGGCTCTTTTTCCTAGAGACACCCTGGGACTTAGTGTGTAGACTATTTGTCGTTGTAGTGAGGGAGTGATTAATACCCAACAAAGAACTACTGTACCTTACCTTTGATAGCATCTTTTCATAATCTTCCGAAGTAAAGTCGGCTCTATGACGACTTCCAGTGGCTTAGCTGTACGAGAAATCTATTTTCTATGGTCATATTGAGTACGCTAATCAAGTTTTTCAATGAGATTTATCACAAAAAAAAACGGACTGCTTCAAATCGAACCACTTTTTTTCATGAAGTATGTCGACTCTCTGAAACACGCACACCACTGGAAAATGAAACGAGCGAGCCCCATAATATTTCAACATAACTCGAATGCTGAAGAGATTGGCATGATGGAAACAGACGGTTTCCGTCAAGTCTCTAGAGCCTCACTGCTATGAAAGATCTTCAATTCTGACGGCTTGAAATGGAATGAATTATGTTATGTGGATCTCATAGCTCAGATGAATAGCATACAGGCGAAATCCGAATGAGTAGTACTTGTTGGTGAGATAAAATTCCGTTGTCTTACCAAAACAGATCGCTCAAAGGATAGCCCTTCCATACGTTTTTCCAGAATGATTATGAGGATGAACACTGGGAGAACAAGGTGCAGCCCCAAATGGTGCTCCTTCCATACAGGTGGTGAGACCGGAAATTTTCAGACACGAACGTAATTTTTTTTTCTTTTGTGATTTCACACAAGAATTATCATACTATTCTTTTCCTTTAGATGGAAGCCGGAGAATTCTTATTTGTTGTCTATATTTGTTAATCAACTTGACACCACACGAAAATTGATCGGCGTAGATCATAGCGCCTTGTTTGTACTGGTGTGCTAAAAATTCAACATAGTTTTTGAATATGGGAAATTTTTTCTGCACTTCCTGACTAGATTTTCTGAATGGAGACTTTCAACGACCAAGCTCAATGTTATTTAGCGAAATCTGGTTAAGCGCTAACCAAAAAACCAGTAAAACTTTGTCACAGTAACTTTCCTGTTTCAAAAAGAAAAAAAAAATGCAATATTTCAACAAAATAACAGTTATCGAGCACTCGATACTTTTCATTAAACCGAATTACACTTTTTATTCTAAGCTGTTCTGTTTCCAAGGACGAACAGCGCAGTGCATTAGAGCGCCACTTGTCATTAACCGGTCGCCGCTTGGTTATTCCCACTGTTATAAGCGTGGAAACCTTGCGTTGCTGTGGGAACGATTGTGTTGTTGTTATTATATGTCATTTTCTTTCATCGTTCACTAAATGATCTTCGAAAAATCAATACGCGAGAGATTTTATCAGAAATAAGTTATTAAAGTACTACAGGTGAGTCTTATGCATAAGATTCATTACAAAGAAAACTGTTCAACTGGACAGAAAATACAGCATGGGATGTAACCTAGGAATACTCTGGTTAAACAAAGTAACCATAAAACATGTTGAATTGCTAGGAATCAGAAAAAATCAGTAAAAAAAAAAAGTAAAATCCTGCTCATTAAAATGTTCTGAAGAACAATTTTTTTTTTGAAATGACGAAAACTTCTCATCGGCCATAAATAAAGCAAATTTTTAAACGGTTCGGCCGGGTTACGTATTTAATCACTTTGTTGGAAATTGAGTTACCCATAGATAAAACCTGATTACCACCCGTTTCCAATCTGGCGTCTGGTTGGCTGGCCTCTTTAAAATAAACACCTTCACTCGATTCACATGCTCTTCTTTCCGTTTTCTAAATTTCCCAAAACGCCACAAAAGAATACGACAAACGAATACAAAAAAGATACAGTGTCTATGATGAAGTGCTTATGTATCTAACAATGGTTACGATTATTTTGCCAGAATAAGAGCTCTAGAAAGCACAAAAGAATGATCTAGAACGGAAGCGAATCGTGCAGAATATTCCTTAGGAATGTGCCATACTGGTCTGATTACGTAGTAAAGTCGAAGAAGTGAATGAATGCAGAGTTGGTCCGTAAAGATGACTTCCGATGGCGTACCAATGTACGAGGTTTTTATCCTCGGAGTCAAATCCGCTACCAGATTGTCGACTCCGTAGGGATCGTGGGCTTGCTTTGCTCAGGATGCAGGATCAAAACAAAGCAAGTGTATACTGTAGGCAATTCTAATTACTGCACTACATCCGACCCAGACAATCAATAGTAATAAGAGCTCCCCATAACTTATAGGTATATCCTGCCGTATGGATAAACCCGACATTGTGTTTATGTGCAGTAATTCCGCTCTATACCTCCTCCTCCTCCTCCATACTTTCTATTGAAACAGACAGATTTCCTTCATGAGAATTCTTTAACAGCATTCAAATTTTCCATAGCATACCATATAGGGCCTTTTTCTAAAATTCCAACGATCGAATACAAATAGTTAGGAGTGCAAAATGAACTGAATAATTCCAACGATTCGATTCTTTCTTTGGTCGAAAATTATGCCAACACTTTTGAATCACACAATTTTAACTCATTCCGACAATATTAAAACAAAATGAACACTGTTTTCAAGCTAAAAACGAAAATATAACCGGGCTACTACTAGCCGGTCCCTTCCATCCAACCCCTGGCTAACGATGCTTTCCATTCCTCTGATGTCGGTAAAGTACCTGACTTGTCTGGGGAGAGCTTAAAACCTCTCCATAAAGACGTTTTTGTGAACATAATATTTACAATTAGACCAATAATTTGACAAATGGATGGATTTGTTTTCAGTCGAATTGATGGGCCCCGGTATAATCCACGGCAAGCTGCTGTGGTGACGACCTGCGGTAGAGTCAGCCCTACCACGTTGAGCACTATGGAAATTGATCTGAATGGGTCGGAAAAAAGGTTAATGAGACTTCTGACATAGTAATGAGTCATTCATTACATTTCTATAATTCTTTAATATTTTTTCTATATCTCTAATCGCCTTGGTGTGATTGCAGCGTCGTCGGCTTACACCAGCGGTTTGAGGTTCACCAATCTCCTACGTTACTACAAAAAGAAAAGCATTAGCGAAAACGGAAAATAAACCTCTTTCTTATTGTCCACGTGTCAAGTGAATCAATTTATCGAATAAAGGCAATAAAATATGTGAATGGATTCACTCCGACTAGGTCCGTAACAGAAAGACACAACGCAACGAATAAAAAGTATTCAAATATAAGAGGATTTAAGGCAGATTAGATTTTAGGTTACAGAAAAAAAAAACAAAAAGCATGACCTTGATGATCGAGCAATACTCTCTTTCCCCTCTACGATTGCTTTCATTATGAACAAAACTGAGTTCTCTGGATACTTTCATTAGCTTCTTGCTTCTTACCATCTTATCCCTTTATATATAACAGCGGAAGCCATTCTAATCTTGATAAATGAGAAACAGACTACAAATTTTATTATGTCATGGCTAGCTGTATATAAATGAGTCGGAAAAACGTGTATTTTATAGCAATCGATCCGTTGTCAGTCAAAACCGCGCAATCAATCAAAATGTGCAGCTGAAAGTACAATAGTGATCATACCGTTGAACGAAAGAACGGTCAGTTATACAAACTTATTTCCATTTCTGAGTTCTATTGCTAATCACCAAATGATAGCTGATAAAACGTTGGGTGTTCATCAAACCCCTTAAAGATGCGCCATGCATTCGATTCCTTTCATAGTGTTGCACAGGCAATGGAATGCATATTCGTCCTGCTCTTAAAATGGCCTTACGACGTATCCAAACCACTGCTTTCACCTTTGCTGACGACAAACCTGATACCCACTTGCTGGTGCCGGATGGATAGAGCGCGTGGTTTTCCCTGTTTTCCCTGGGTTTGAACCAATGATTTCGTGTGTATTGCACAGCATACCTAAGCATTACGTTACATGTACATAAATGACTAAATACTACAATACTCAGACGATTCTCATTAATGAACGGCCCAGCATCGTCTATCAAAGTGCACCGAAGCGTTTATAACGTTAAATAACGCGTCCAGGTCGTGATGACGTCAATGGCATCAGCTTTACGGCTAATTGAATGCACATGTTCGACGTTATCGTTCATCATTCACATTCATTTGCAGATTGTGCATCGATTTCACATCATCATTATGTACTACGCCATTTAACAAGCCAGTTTTGCACAAGTTTTCATGAGAGCAAATGTCAGTTATGTAGTCGCCATCGAGTCATTCGTCGAATGAAAATCGACAGGTTGAAGTGTTAGATAAGTCTTTAGCAAGCATTCTATGCGATAGGTAATGAGAGTTTAGCGGTCTTACGGCTCGGCTCGTTACTAGAATATGAGGGTCGACGTTCCATAAAAGAAAACTCCACACTTAAACTAATGAGCTTGAAATACGGCACACTTAACGAGCCCTTGTGTGCCCATGTCGACCTCAAACTTTGAGATGCCTAACCACGAGTTCTCTTTTCTCCGTGGCTTTTATTAGTTAGTTAGTGAGGATGATGAGACAATTTTTTAAACAATGGTCTCATAGAGGATGAAGATGAGAGAGAAAACTAAGAGCATAGAAATGAGATGAATTATTTAAACTAACGAAACAGTTACTATAATGAACTCGATCCTGCTACGGTACATGACGGTGTGACATGGATATCCGACTCTTAAAGCGAGGTATTCTTAGTACTTCTTGTTCATGTTATAAACCTCCTAGCTTTCTCGGGCTCACAGACTTATATTTTAAATAATCAGACTAAAATCAAGCTACTGAGTTCGAGTTCGAAAAATTGGTCCCACTGAACCCTTGTGAACGCTTATTCATGCGGTGACTGGAGGCTAATCCATCCATATCTTAGAACCTGAACGGACACCAAGGCGGGGTTTAACCCAGACGACGAAGGACTCATCAACATAATTGTCCAGGATTACGAGTATGCATTGGACATCTGGCTTCTTATGGACATAAGACATAAAAGAACTAAGTGAGTGAATTAATGAGTGGATGAAGTCGTGTCAGATGTGAATCGACTAGATATGAAATGACACCAAAATCGATAAGCAAGTTAGTATCTCTCACAGACTTGATCTCCGTTTATAATAGTCGTTGATCTGGTGACTTTTTACATCTACATTTTTGACCACATCAAATCGAATCTCATACTTCTCCAAGTATCTGTGTTTACTTCAAGCTGATTCTTGCTCATTCACCTGTCAGCTTGACCAGCTTCATTACCGTAGAACGTTTCGTAAACAGTAATTGTATAAGTGTATATGTATTATTTAGTATAACTAACTAACCGTCCACCAGGCACCAGTCATCGTCGGTCATCTTTCCGGCAAGACCCAACGATGCCTCGCTGTCGTTCGACACCTAAGCGTAACCAATTGTCAGGTTAAGAATTGTATATTGAACGTCGAAAACTATTCAATGCTGTATTTCTTGCACCATTCTCGTTAGCATTTAATGCCTATTGATTATAAAATCATAGTTTAAGAGAGAAATGTGGCAGAACTACTGTTTGAATATCAAACTTTGAACTACTTCACAATGCCTTTCAGTCCTACTTATCTGATAGCCGTTCAACAACGTCCTCGTGCTCTGAAACACTGGTGAAACATCAACAATCCCAAGATCAACACTTAACACACCTTAAAGAATACTACTGCTTTTAGGGTTTCATAAAACAAAATGCATAGAATGTAATACCACTTCACAATAAGAACTTTCTCGTCTTACTTTTACCCAATCTGACATTTCCATCTTTGTTCAAAAACCTTCTGCCCAGTTAAAAACCTAGTTGTTGGCTATGTACTTTTACGAAATTCTAGCATTCATCTCTAAGCGTTTGGTTTCCTAAGCTACGCCACGACAACAAATTAAAAGACTCTACCGTACTTGTGAATCGTTGGAGTCTTCAGTACCGAAGATATAACCGCAGAGACCGTGCAGCATAGTGTTTTTGAGATGGTGTAGTGGTAGTGGAGATGAAGGAAGAGAGGGTCGAGGAGAAAGCCTAGAAAAGAGCACTAATGACTAATAATCGCCCTTTTATCGACTCGACGACGAGCAAAGTACGTACGACATCACTGCATCAAACGACGAAACTACATCTTCACAAAAAAGTCAATTTTTATGAGGAGTAATGTTCGAAGTAGAGGAATAAGGAAACGCTGCTTGATAAGCTTAAATGTCATGCAGCTACAAAAAGAAAGCGTGTCAGGCGGTGAACGACTTCCTTAAGTAGGGTTTTAAGTGGATTCTTCTGGAATCTTTAGAATTCTGTTTCGTCCCACTTGGAATTTTCTGAGACAAAATTACTGATTCACCGTCACTAAAGCTGTCAAAATAGCAGTTGAATTTTATGACACTGCTTTAAACAAGTCCCACTATCGAATCTATTCGTTGCAACTCAAGTGGGCTTCACGTGATAGAAATTCCGCGGACAAAAAGTGACCTCGAGATTAGCTAACTAGCAAACTGATGGTTGAAAAGAATCGAGGGTCTAACCACTACAGAAAGTATGTTAACTTTATGTTGCTGATGACATTGAAAGCTGACGAGTGCCGTCAGAGAGATCTGAGAAAACGACAACGCCAGCCGACCTCTCGGCCGCTCAATGAGTTCTCGGGGGAGCACGACGACAATGGGAAAAAGAAGCCGGCTGAATGATCGAAAACCACTATCAGCTGAAAGAGGACGAAAAAACAAACTGCTTTTGAGAATCCTGAATACGAGAGCGCCATTTGCTTTGCTGAGAACGTAGCTGAACAATATTTTCACAAGGCGAAGGGCAGCAAGGATACTGTACCCGTCTTCTGACTGTCAATGATCGCTAGAATTCGCTTAATCCGCTTATAAATCATGAATATTCGCAAGTCGACAACGATATTAAAGCAGTATACAAAGTCAGTACTAGCCATTAACAAGTGTGCCAATACAAATAAAAGTGTGCCTATATCAGTAATGGTAACGACATTCGCAAAAACAACGGGCGTCTTTAGACGTTCCCGATGCTCTTATCAAAAACTCCATTCCCTTGTGAAGATAATAGCCGTTTGCAAAGAGAAGCAAATGAAATTCATTGACATCACATCATTCGATCACAGCTAGGCTAGTAAACAATTTAGCGACGCCAACTGGATAAGAAAAAAGACGACAACGACAACGACAACGACGACGACGGCATCGAGCGCACCGTCGTCGCCGTCACATCACATTGCGAGATAGTTGTCGTGTTGTGATGTCGTTAAGATCGAGACGTTTCGGCCTTAGGGCCACACACATATATCAAGCGAGTGAAAACGATTGTGGGTGGTCCCAGAGAGTGTGTATGTGTGCAGGCGGCGGGCGTGTCGACATAGGTGGGCGGTCGTTGACCTTGTTATAGACGCAGAATTTTGCTGTTGTATAGAAGACAGCATAGAGATACGAAGTCCGACCACAGCCATCTATGGACGTTGTTGGATTGAGGGTTAGACGAAGGTGTACACATTTACATAGGCGGCGTCGCTGATCGCCATGACGGTGAGACGAGCGTCTCTCAGTCTCTGACAAACGGAAGCTATTCACACCTACACTATGAGCTTCGGGACTAACGATCAAAAGACTAGAACCTCTGCGCTTGTTGGAAACTATCGACAATCAAATATTATGTCATGTTAATTGACGACGGCAGGTCGAAGAGGTGGAAGATTTGCTTTGCTGAGAACGTAGCTGAACAATATTTTCACAAGGCGAAGGGCAGCAAGGATACTGTACCCGTCTTCTGACTGTCAATGATCGCTAGAATTCGCTTAATCCGCTTATAAATCATGAATATTCGCAAGTCGACAACGATATTAAAGCAGTATACAAAGTCAGTACTAGCCATTAACAAGTGTGCCAATACAAATAAAAGTGTGCCTATATCAGTAATGGTAACGACATTCGCAAAAACAACGGGCGTCTTTAGACGTTCCCGATGCTCTTATCAAAAACTCCATTCCCTTGTGAAGATAATAGCCGTTTGCAAAGAGAAGCAAATGAAATTCATTGACATCACATCATTCGATCACAGCTAGGCTAGTAAACAATTTAGCGACGCCAACTGGATAAGAAAAAAGACGACAACGACAACGACAACGACGACGACGGCATCGAGCGCACCGTCGTCGCCGTCACATCACATTGCGAGATAGTTGTCGTGTTGTGATGTCGTTAAGATCGAGACGTTTCGGCCTTAGGGCCACACACATATATCAAGCGAGTGAAAACGATTGTGGGTGGTCCCAGAGAGTGTGTATGTGTGCAGGCGGCGGGCGTGTCGACATAGGTGGGCGGTCGTTGACCTTGTTATAGACGCAGAATTTTGCTGTTGTATAGAAGACAGCATAGAGATACGAAGTCCGACCACAGCCATCTATGGACGTTGTTGGATTGAAGGTGTACACATTTACATAGGCGGCGTCGCTGATCGCCATGACGGTGAGACGAGCGTCTCTCAGTCTCTGACAAACGGAAGCTATTCACACCTACACTATGAGCTTCGGGACTAACGATCAAAAGACTAGAATCTCTGCGCTTGTTGGAAACTATCGACAATCAAATATTATATCATGTTAATTGACGACGGCAGGTCGAAGAGGTGGAAAAAAGATATGGTGAAATCGTATAGTTCAAATTATTCATATCACACCACCAATAATGGTTAATGAACTTCCGGCATCAGGAACGAAAGGTAACACAAATCAATAAACATTAAATCGACCTCATAACATTTTTAAAGCCGTTCACGAACTGGAAGCTTAGACTTCTAAGGTCCAAAAAGCCAGTGTTAAATGACATATTACCACACTAAACACACTGACATGACAAAATGAGAACTAATAACAGACAAGAACTACGGATCTCTTGGTTGACACGATTTTTTAGCTTCGATAATGTCAAAAACGACTGGAAAAACAAAAGCGTATCGACTTTGTTTATAGCAGGAAGTCGATGAAAAGGAGGCGACGAATGAACGAACGAACGGACGAACGAACGAACGAACGAGAGATGTCATTCGTAATACAAACGGGATCCACTTACAACGAGAACACTGGGCGGAAAAAAGGGTAAACAGTGGTGAAAAAATCAGAATTCTGATGTTCATTCGAAGCATTCGAGCATTCAAGTGATGAACCTCCTATCACCAAGTCGAAGCACCAAGTTGATTCCTACTGTGTCATGCGATGGACTTCTAGCCAATTAAAAAACGTCTTCTAGCCTCTAAGCAAACATCATCATATTCGAGCATTTGGATGTGAATGTGCTCGCTCGCGTGTATTCGAATTTTATCTTACACACATCGATTCCAGCAAAAGCCTTCAATGACTAAAAAGCAATTAGAACGCCGCCGCGGAGGTAGTTAACGTTCGCTTCGAACAAGTAAACGCCTTTCAAGTGCTCTGGGAAAATATGGCTAGCTACTTCAGGGTTTAAAAAGAGCCAAGGAGAGTAGTGAATTAGAAGGAAGCTCGTTTAAACTGTGTGAAGCTCTGGTGTTCGTGTAACACCACGTTACCCTATCATGCAACTCTGACGACCGCTGTTATGTCAGTAGTAGGGGGACCTTCCCGATTAATAAAGAGATAAAAAATGAAGTGTTCGACGTTGAACAATTCCTGAAGAATACGTCACGCATTTGACACCATTCATATCACCTCAAAGGTAATTGAATGCGTATCTGGCCTATGCAACGACTTGAGGTGGTGGCCTACCAATGAGTCGACTCAATGTTTTTATTTTCCCCAGACAAATATGGTATAAATTTACCGAGCCTGACTGGATGGATGGCTTGGTGAGCACGGATGTGGGTTCGATCTAATGCGTATTGCAGGGCACCCTCTAACCACTGCGCTACAAGCACCTACACCTTACCGATATTCGCTCTAATTCTTGGAACACTGACAAGACTATAGACGATCTATGTGAATAATGTTTAATAGTAACAACAACAATAATAATACTTGATACTTGAATGGCCCGTCCTCACTGGTTGTGCAGACCCCAGCATAACCTCCATTTTTCGGTGATCTGCTGGTTAAGCCATTATGGTTCGCTAGTGACCCGAGGTCAACATGGCCAAGGTCTGCCATAGCTCTTCAACACCACAGGCAGTCGCAGCCCTTGTGGATCAGAAGGAGATTTCCCACTATGCGACTTTGATACCAGGTCGGTAGTGGATCCTGGTATTGGTTTACTCTTAACTAGGTTTCCTAATGGAAACGCCGGACTCTTCCCCGTACATCGCAGTCCGACACCCAAGAACACCTCCCAGTCACGATGAGGCGGTAAACCGTTGGGAGGCAATAAAAATAACAATAATAAATCGTTATGAATATTTAGAAGAGCAGTGTGAAGCCTCAGAAGCATACGTAAATATAGTATTCCTTACTAGAAATAGACAACATTTGAGATAAATGGATTATGAAGAGAGGAAAAAATGAAGATTTGCTTGTGGTGTGACGTTCGATCGACCCGTTGTTCAACAGTTGTTCGGTCAATGTGATGTTTATGATGAGCAACATTTTTCTTTATGTACATGAATGTGAAAATAACAAAAGAGCAAATCGTGAAAGTGGGATTTGCTGGATAAGTCCGGTCTCACCATTTCTAGGTCTCATCTCGTTTTCATTTATAAAAAGGGTAAATCGCTTGAAAATAGCATCTGTAAACCAGTTGACGGATAAAAATTTGATGTGTCATTCATTCTCTAACGAAATTATCGTAGTCTACCAAAATCCTGATGATATAGAAGACTTGGGTAGGGGGTTAATGGAATATTCCTGATGAGGATTGTACCAAAGCCGTATTATTACAAATGGTGTCTCATAGTATTGCAGTATTGCACCTATATCACAAGTCTGACGTCTACATGAAAAAATCCCATTCAGTAGTGACACAGTTAAGACCAACAGCTTCCAGGAAACGTCATAATATTGATGACGACAAGAAAAGGAAACCGTTAAAACGACAGACAACTTGGCGTTCCGATGGGAGAAATAGCGTGAGAGCAGGAGGCTGGCGTCGGCGAACTCACGTGCCGACAATTGTGGGCGTCATTGATGAGAACGACTCGTGACAAATTCTTCTTTTGCAGTCGAAATGTCACCGATCATAGCAACAACAACAAAAACAACGTGTATCAATACTAGTTAAAGATGAGAGAAAACTGACAAAATGATAGAGTAATGAAAGGGACAGCAGAGTCGTCAGAGTTAGGAACTCAGAAGAGTATTCCTTTGGCAATCAAGGCCAATAGAGCTTTCGGCGCTGACATATCCGTTAAGGATGCGCCATGCATTCTGACTTGAACGTAGCATCATAGAGGTAACGGAATGAATATTTAACCCACAGAATGACTTACTGAAGCCTACCGACACATTAAGTCAGGATTTCATCCTTCTGGACTGCGCGACTTCGAGTGAAGAAAGGCTTGGCTTGACAGGAACGCATAATCAAACCAGAGACCAAATTTGTATTGCAAGGTATTTTAAACCACTGCGCTAAAAACTACTTGGAAAATATTCATAAACATAGAAATATCTAGAATAGGAGTGATGTTTATCGTTCTTATCAGAAGCGTCAGTTGCCTTGCATGTGACTTCGATTGACGCTGATAATGATTTCCGTCGTGTCTATCACGTGCGATGGTTGTTTGTATTCTGCTTGGCTGAAGTAAACAAAGAGTAACATCACACTTCTTGTTTAGAAATCACCTTTCACCAAGAAATCTAATTATCATCGATTCGAGATTGTCCAGCTTCACATTCGTAGAATTCGGTCATAAGTAGGATTTGGACAGCGGTTTTCCTTCAGCTGCGTCAAGTAAGCAATCCGTCTGTGCCTTGCATGTGACTTCGATTGACGCTGATAATGATTTCCGTCGTGTCTATCACGTGCGATGGTTGTTTGTATTCTGCTTGGCTGAAGTAAACAAAGAGTAACATCACACTTCTTGTTTAGAAATCACCTTTCACCAAGAAATCTAATTATCATCGATTCGAGATTGTCCAGCTTCACATTCGTAGAATTCGGTCATAAGTAGGATTTGGACAGTGGTTTTCCTTCAGCTGCGTCAAGTAAGCAATCCGTCTAAATCCCAACGGCTTAGCATCAGAAACACCACCCTAGTCAACAACAACGGGAAACGTGGGTCAATATTTCCGATTCCCTTCCCACGCTAGTCTGAAACAGGATACCCAATTGCGCCGTTCTCTTGCAAAAGTCCATTCGATAATGCTGTGACTGCACTTTTGCGCTGTTTACGTAACACTAAGGAATCCGGGGTCTACACTTTTGTTGAAACAACCGTGTCTAATTATCATCGATTCGAGATTGTCCAGCTTCACATTCGTAGAATTCGGTCATAAGTAGGATTTGGACAGTGGTTTTCCTTCAGCTGCGTCAAGTAAGCAATCCGTCTAAATCCCAACGGCTTAGCATCAGAAACACCACCCTAGTCAACAACAACGGGAAACGTGGGTCAATATTTCCGATTCCCTTCCCACGCTAGTCTGAAACAGGATACCCAATTGCGCCGTTCTCTTGCAAAAGTCCATTCGATAATGCTGTGACTGCACTTTTGCGCTGTTTACGTAACACTAAGGAATCCGGGGTCTACACTTTTGTTGAAACAACCGTGTTATTTCCAAGACCCGAAGGAGTACTCACTGGGCTGGCTGTGCTTAGTGTTATTAACCCCTCGCTTAGAAATTTATGGTGTCTGTTTACTACTGTACAATCTTGGCGCTCGCTACATCGATCGTCATGTTATCTCTTCCTGATCCAAACGTATCGTTTTTCATACATATGAAGTATTCTTGCAATACATATAAATGAATTTTATGTCCAGTCAGTGGTTCACCACATCGTGATTTGTGAGCTTTCTAGTCATCGAGTTCATTCCCCAGCTAGGACATCCAACCTCAGAAGAAGTTCGATATCTCCATTCGCAAGCCAGGATAAGAGTGAAGTTATGCTACGGTAGAGTCTGGTGAACACACAAGGTTTCACACCCCTCGTGGTTTCTTGTTGTCAAAAAAGTGTAAAAATAGTGAATCGTCCACAAAAGGAGTTCAAGAAAAGCTCTAATAGGCATAAGAAATAAAAGGTGATTTTACCGGTATTTGACCGAGTTATTATTTATATTTTGACCGAATCAGCCCCACCACAGGTGACGCGTAGTGTAGTGGTTAGTGATGCTCTGTGACGCACATGGTCGTTGGTTGGTTTAATCCCTCGCTCCGATTTCATCAATTTCTGCACTTCAGGTTTCGACAAAACTAGTTCCAGACCTGTTTGGAACGATAAGAAACAGTGACTTGGTAGCTCGCCAGTCCTTTCTAAGTTATCATATATCTCCAAATATCTCTAGGGTCTGGTCCAGTTTTACGATTTGTAGGTGAGCTATATTACCTAAATGAAACATTCAATAACATTCTATTCCTAGGTACTTGATAAGATCATTTGTTATTTGGTGTGTTGTTGGACGCAATGATGCCGCATTTTTCCGCCGATATAAACATCCTCAACCTCTAATCCGACAAGGACACTTCACATACATACTTTACGATGTTGTTAAGCTTAAACTAATCCGATACTATCGTGTAAACATTAGTCAAGACTGAAAAATCATATGTGTCTTTTGAAAAAAAAACTCTCAAGGAATTCATAAAAAACGAAAAACATGCTATTTATGAGTGCTATCAGACGTTTTTAGGTATAAGAGCCCTCTATTAATCTTCATAATCTTCATTTACGATTTCATTACAAAAAATATTCATCTCGCTTTAAAGCATGTAGAAAAAGAATCAAGAGCTAAAGAACTGCGAAACGTAACGTGAGAAGAAAATCGCTGACGCAAATTTGCAGACACTTCACCTCGATTTTGGAAGTGATTAACGCAAATTTCCACATAAGTAGCGGGTTTTCTTCTTTTCGCTTCTAAATCTTAAAAAAATGAAAAATGTTTCATATTGTTCGTCTTTTGAAAAAAAAACTCTCAAGGAATTCATAAAAAACGAAAAACATGCTATTTATGAGTGCTATCAGACATAATTAGGTATAAGAGCCCTCTATTAATCTTCATAATCTTAATTTACGATTTCATTACAAAAAATATTCATCTCGCTTTAAAACATGTAGAAAAAGAATCCAGAGCTAAAGAACTGCGAAACGTAACGTGAGAAGAAAGTCGATGACGCAAATTTGCAGACACTTCACCTCGATTTTGGAAGTGATTAACGCAAATTTCCACATAAGTAGCGGGTTTTCTTCTTTTCGCTTCTAAATCTTAAAAAAATGAAAAATGTTTCATATTGTTTTTTAATAGATTGTAGATAACTGAAAGCATTGAAATGTATCAGAATTTGGAGAGAAAAATTTGAAAGATTCTGCAAAAGTACGTAGTCGGTACGTTATCCGGTTGCTGCAATTCACAAAAACACATAGACCGGTCTGGTTACAGAAACGGTAAGTCACTGATAGCACTCAGTAATCGCATTATATTAAAGGTTTTCGATACTAAACTCGATCTGCATTTTGTGAATCACAACTCTAAAGACTTGTTAGACAACTGTTTTTTTAACTATCCAGATAGGTTTCGCTCCAGTTTGTCTAACCCGGAGGAATAGAGGGCTTGGTTAACTAAAGATGGGAGATCGAACGCCGCATTTTGTGTGTATTGTCGATCATCACAAACCCTTACGCTGGGATTCAACCCTTTGCAAAATTAGGAGTGATAGACAGGAATCCATGCGTGATATCAATCAGCTAACAATTGAAGAGTACTCTCGTTTTCCTGAGTCATTTTTTTTCCGGGAATTTCCCAACGAAGTGCCAATTACCGCCATGGAAACATCTATCACCACCTACACTCCACTAACCGATCAAACACCAAGAGACCACTGAAAGAGGTCTCATTGATTCTTTTTCAACTTTCCAGCTAGTCATTTCCTTTTAGTTCTTTCTCTCTCTATATATACATTTTCTCTCATCTCCTTTTTCATGTACTGCTTTCATCGCACTGCCTTTTCAACAAGTGAACTGAACCGACGGCAAACCGACAGTCGGAAAAGTGAAAAACTCGTCGAAAAAGCATCGTAAAATAAACAGAACTATTCTCCAAAACAACAAAAGTAACAGTAACAGTAGTAGTAATCGTGAAAAGTGATATACATGAAAAATTGCGTTCGGAAAAGTGGCAGAAACTCTTCTTCTTCTTCGGTGTTACCGATTTCGTTCATATAATGGAGAACAAAAAATGATGAGAAGAAGTCTGCAAATGAAAAATGAAGGGAAAAAAATGAGGAACCAGCTTAAATAAAGTATTCCTTAAGGTTTCCCATCGATCGAAGTCTTTTTTTTTTCTGTGATCAACCACGTTCGAAACTACTCAGTGCCCTCTTTATCTCTTATTCATAATCCACTAGAAATATTTCTTTCAAAGCCACTGTAATCTATTTATTTACAATGATGAAAGTTTCCTGTAGAAAATAAACGATCGATATGATCATTTGTTATTTAACTATATAAGTTGCTTTAATAAATGATCTGCTTCAAAAATGATACATCAATGATTTTTAGTAAGCGAAAAACGTTGTGTCAAATATTTGAGGAACGTCTAAAACTTCACAGCCATAGTATCAGGGAGTTTCTCATTAGTGTGAAGAGTAGCAATTCTCGTTGTCATTACGAATTCCGTGCAGGACCACCGTCTTCCTCGTTGTCACTTTCGCTCTTTCAGCGACTGAGTCCGAAATGAGGAAATGAACGTGACTAGAGTCTGTGGTGTGTGCGTATGTGTGTGTGTGTGTGTGTGAAGAGTTTGAATTGATACATCTGTGACGTGTTTACATTTAGGCGCTCCGCTCCGCAGATGCAGACGGAAATCGATATGCAAATAGACTAGGTAACCGCCGACTACGGCGGACGGACCGACGGACGGACCGACGGACGGACCGGCGCACTGACCTGACTGACGGACAGACGGAGGACGTAGACCGCTATGACACTTTTGAGGATTTCTACCATCGCTCGGCGCGCCGGCGGCGCCACAGTTGCACTCGTCATCATCGCTGAAGCAGCACGACGGAAATCTGTGGTAGTTGCCGAGTTCAAAGAACTTGTTCGAAAAGCTCAGAAGATGATATTCCTATAGAATAAGATCACTGCTTATTATTTTATGTGAACAACATACAGATAGTGCTCCTCCTTAAGAAGACAGGCGAGAAAAAACGGTCCTGAAGAAGGTAAAGTCGCCGTTATGTTAGCTTTTTGGAAACCAAAATGATGTTAACGACTTCGCATCAACTCCTAAAAAAACGGTTCCTTTGCAGAATAGCACTTAAAGAAGAACGATTTCCTATATCACTATAACTATAACAGCTATAACAACTTAGTACATGATTCTAAGAGATCAAAAAACATTGGATTCACGCTGAGTCTTGGGTGCCTGGAAAAGTTCTACAATGATGGCATGGCGTATCCAAAGCCAAGTTTAGTGTTTATTCACCTCTTAGACGAGCTCTAACAAAACAATTTAGACCAATAGAGCAATGTGGAAGGAAGTCGAGGTCCTTAGGTTATACAGTTAGAGTCGAACTCCTAACCATGTGATCGATCATCTATGCAATTTGAATAACTAATCGATATTTGATAATATACACATAGAATAAAAAATAATAAGGAAAGATAAGCGACCACAAAATGAGGAGGAGTCAGTACGGGACTGGAGAGAAGTGAAAGTTGATTACGGTCTACAAGCAATATGGCGGAGACGAGAGGAGGTAAGTCTGACAAAGACGACGACGATGACGTCGACATTTCAGAAACCGGAGAATCTACAACAGATCGATGGAGAATTATCAACGGAATATGAACGTTAGCCTTGATCAATTCAAAAAAGACAAACATGTAAGATTTTTTGGCTCACAATGAGAGAAAAGCATCAAGATGACAGAACCAGTCGACAAGTCGATAATCTACCGATCAATCGCCTCAATTCTTAGTAATTTATGTGTGGACACAGAACGAATTGTCTACAACTAGCTAGAAAACAACCAGCTTTGCAGTTGCTTACGAAGAGAAGAACTGGTGGTGGTGGTGGCGAGTGATCGATTCTCACTTGGCAGATGTCCAATCTTCAAGTGGATTAGAGAACTCTAAGCAATTGAGTAAAGTGCTAGTAGTGAGCACATTATCGATTGTTCGATATCAATCTATATGTTAACCATACTGCTGTAAGTTTCTGTACGGTGAAGTTTCGTTACGTGAAAAGTAAGAGAAGAAAAGAAATGAAGAACGGCTAACGTTGTTGAAGAGCGAAAGGTTTCCCTAAGAAAGCGTCATTAGATGTTATGCCAAGCGGATATGAAGTAATAAAAGTCACAAAGTACTAGACAAGCGCTCTCATCATCCTGTTAACCTTACCGAAGTAAAGAAAAATTCGTCGAATAAAAACCTTCGTTCGTTCACAACTAAGCAGCTGTTCGAGTTCTGTAATGAAGAGGACGGGATGAAAGCAAGAAGTGATGAAATCTGGAACGGTAGTAGATATGAAGTTCACATATACGATATAACTTTGGTGATTATGAGCGGTCTGATAAGCAGTGGCCGACGAGGCTGATGTGACATGCGACAGTACGATAACCGGAAAAACATCATCAGCTTCAGTGTGGAACTGGTCACAGAAGCATGCTAAATTGTTCTAAATAAACGTAATTTTGTGAGAAATAAGATGTTTTCACATTGAATGCGACCGATTACTAATCTACTATTGTCTGTTTTTCTCAATGAACTATCAACTGTTTCATTTGGATAGGTAGCTGTCTTGGATATCTGAGAAATTGCTGATCTTCTCCATGGAATGTTACCTAGACTGAATATGCTTGAGGAATTTTCATTTGGAAGTCCTATAGGAGTAAACGAGTGCCACAAATCACTGTTGCCCTCTAAAGAAAACTTAATTGATAACCTCGCTTCGACTTACAGAGGCCGCTTAGTGCCCGTAGTTACGTTACGTTGGAATGACCAGGAAGTGTTCTCTCCGGATGTCAAGGACAGAAGAATGACAAAACAGCAAAGTACATTCTGAAATCAGTGGAACTCTTATGAAGCTGAGCTGTGTCACGTTCGCATAAGTGCTTTGTTTCATTAGCCTTACCACCGAGAAATCTGTCTTATGCGATTGAACGTGAACTGGTTAGTCATAGGCCTATGTAGTATTTTCCCTACTACCTTACAGGAGTTCATCTACGGACTTAGAGCAACTGTGTGTATTCAATGAGACACAGATTATGAGGTATGTGGCTCTGCTGGGCCAAACTCACATGCACCTTTCGTAAACATGTGTAGGTGTTAGGGTGATTGCATGTTGCTTCCTGCATGTCAACACAGCCGAAAGCTGGCAACCAGTTGATTAAGAAGGACTTCGGAAGCAGTTCGCAGTCGTCTATAAAGTAAAATCTGTGTCTATTTTGAGAGCTAAGCTTTCGAATGGCAAAGTAGAGTATTGTACGATTTTGAAAGTTGGCTTTCATTTAATCTCGGCATAACTGTTAATAATGTTTTGTTCTATTCATGATCCTACGCGAAATTGTTAGGAATTTTTCTGGAACTACTACGTTGTTAAGTTATAAAGTTATTCCTTCGTAATGTACTAACTAATATGATACCTACTGCTAAATGTTCGACTGTTCGGAGAAGACAAAGCATTAAAGCTCTAAAAAACGCTCTCGGCGCTGATCAATCTCTGAGGAATGCGCCATGCATTCGACTTCATTAAGTATCGTTTGGAGGTGACTGAATGCATATCTAGTCTTAACAATTATTCGCAGTAGCCAATCGGTTTATCGAGGATGCTATCCTCTCGGACAAGTCTCATACAAATTTGCCGACCCCGGAGAGATGGAAAGCTTGGTGGGTCATGTGCACCCGGATCGATTCCACGTTTGTGATGCAGGGCGCCTCCAACCACCGCGCCACACGCGCCCTTTTTATATCTTCGCGCTCTGTGCACAGGTGAAAAAATATTATGAATAAATAATTAGTCCGCCATCAAGCATCCTGTATGGCAGGACACTGCCGACTAAGGTTATTTCACTCGAACGGTGCCGCACTTCATCGGTTCTCCACTCCATTTTCTACTTAATATAGTATGAAGATCCATGTCGCAAGAAAGAACATCTGTGGAAACCCTCACAAAAAAAAACTCGAATCATTCCAGCTCTGAAGAAAACGAAGGCTTTAAAATGTTGACTGAATAAAGGCTTTTATTAACTTCATATAATAGGACAAGAACATAAATGAATAGAACAAGACACCATTGATTGAAGCACTGTATATCAAGCCAAAAACTACAACCAGTGAACTGCACGTGGCTACATTTCAATCTGGAACGGTGAAAGTTCGTGCTCTTGTGACTGTGCAATGAGTGGAGTCTGATCATTAGGTCCAGGGACAAGCGGAGACTGTTTCGGCACATGTCTGAGCCGCTTTATGGATGCTGGGATTGTTATTAAGACATGCGATGCCTTTATTACATGCGGCTTCCATAATGTCAAGACTAGACTCGACTCTCGACTAGTCAACAATGAGACAGTAACACGATGACAAGGCTTTTTAAACGGAGGAGATTGGAAAGACTGAGAGTCACGAACAGTGTCAGAAACACTGAGATGTGGAGAATTAGGCCACTAATGTCATGAGAGACAAAAGAGGGAAAATCTATTAGGAACTCGTCAGACGTGAATCCTCAGAACAGCAAATGCACCATATCGTGTACAGAATCAAAGTATTGGATAAAATCTGCAAAGAAGACCCTAAGTGACAAATATGCTAGCCTTCTTGGCTCTCGAATGATGAGTCAGTTCATGCGAAAAGGCGGAGTAAAGAATTTAACGGCTCCTGATTGGGTTACTTTATAGAAAATAGAGGAGCAGATGGCTACTGAAGAGGTGAAGAATACACAATTTTGTGGATAATAGTACTCTGTCATAGTCACTTTAAAACCAAAAGCGAAATCATATGATTTACCACCAGCCAACCAAGCTGCAGCTGGAGTTTTGACATAAGAAAGCTTCGAATGCTTAGGAACTTGTAACTTCACTGTAGGTGGACTTTTTACGTCAATAACTGTTATAGATTTTGACAATGTATTTGAAGTGTAGCTTTCCAACAAGCACTTTTTCATTTCTTAGTTTCAATGAGAAATAGTTAATCTATTGGGACTATTTCGAAGAGAGAATAAAGATGCTTAGAAGGCGAAGAGGACTCTCATACCGCTTTCTAGTGCAACCTATTCTTTACAAAAAAAAAACTCAAAAGGAAAAAAAATCGGGCGACCATCAAAAGAGTCTCCACTGTCGTTTTTCTCTTGTGCCTTGCTGCCCGCACTGTGATAGGCCCTTACCTCAGCTGAAGGACACGAAGAGAACTAAACACCTCAAAAGAGGAACTTTTCTTGCTATTGTTGACAAAAGGCAAAAGTATTGCGTTGCCGTGAAGGAAATATGGAGTTGGAAAATTTCTGAAGAATTATTAGACGCTAATATATGCACAGAGCAAGGTATCTAAGTGCGAGTGATCAGAAGCGGAAGGAATTGGCCTTGATGGAAACGAAAAGTTCGACCAGAATCGCCGCCGATGCTAATTATCGCGATATTGTATTTGCAAGAAAGAAGAGGGTAAAGAAAAATTTTCCGAGCTCTATTAGGCGCTAATATATCCACAGACAAAATAACTAAGCAAAAGTAATCGGAAGCATGGTGTTCTTTTCATGGTAATGATTTCAACCTTTAGCACCCCTTGATATAATTGTGGGAATTAAGTCGATTTGATGTGTAGGATGAAAATCACTCATTACTGTTGTTAATGAAACATATACGTGAGCATCTAACGGGTTACTCAGTGGTGGACTAGTTCCACTGACAGCGGAGCTTGTCGAACTCTACTCTGACTAGACGTGGCGCTTATTTGCTGTAGACAAATCGTCCGAATAGCGCCGAGGTACATTCCTGTTTGTCTGCAGACAAACTTCTTTCTGAAGCGATATGGCTTGCTTGTGGGGGGAAATAAGGCGTGAACAAGCAGGTACAATGCACCGCTGTGAATTCATGTTTGTAAAATATGGAGAACACATTTCGGCGCGGCAGAGAGTGGAAGTGCATCTTCACAGCGCAAGAACCCTGTTTCAGGGGACAGCCGTACAGTCGCTTTAGATCTCTATTTCACTACAGATTCGATCACCACCCCACTTAGGGACGCTCATTATAGTCATGTGGCTAACTAGTTAAAGGAAGGAAGTCCTCAAGTGAGACACCTTAGGAAACTGCTGTAATCCCACGTAATTTTTTATAGTACAACTTTTACGCTTATAATAAAGACTTACGAACAGAATTAATTTATATAAATTCGGATTATTGAATATGACTTAAATATGTAGTCCATCCTGAGACCTTTTTGCAAATAATAGGATCCGAAGTGGAGGGCTCCCAGCATTGCTCTACTCATGAAAGGCGCATCACGCATTCGACCCATTTCGTGCTTTCCCAAAGGTGATAGTCAAACCATATTTTTATGCTTTCAAAAAAGTCTGGTACCAATATGAAAGGAAGGGTTGGTTTGCCCGAAGTACGGGGTAGCGCCAAAGACGGCGCATGTATTGATCAACGAAGTTAGCGTGGGAAATACAAACGATTGGTACGGAAAGAAAAGATGAGCACTGGTAATGGGAGATGACTCCTACCGTAAGACTATCCAAAATCCGCCTAACCACGCAACTGACCAGGTATTTTTGATTTGTAAACGGTCGAAGAGAATTGCTGCAGTGAAAATCAATGGAGGCTATGTGGGAAACTTCTACGGAAGAAATAAAATTGGGGAGTTTTTGTTTTACTGAAATGAGCAAAATGTTTTTCTTTTTTATATTTTCGATCTTAAAACTCTAAAAATGAGATATTTTATGGCACAACTTGAAATGTAATACAAATTCATGAAGTTTTCAAAGTGTTGTTAAGGTTCGAATAGAAGAATGTCCTCATAACTTCTACGGAAGAAATAAAATTGGGGAGTTTTTGTTTTACTGAAATGAGCAAAATGTTTTTCTTTTTTTATATTTTCTATCTTAAAACTCTAAAAAGGAGATATTTTATGGCACAACTTGAAATGTAATACAAATCCATGAAGTTTTCAAAGTGTTGTTAAGGTTCGAATAGAAGACTGTCTTCACATTTTCACCTGGGATCGAACTTTTCGAGCATATCTCATACAATTACAAAATTCCTTAGCACTTTAACTGAAGGAACCGATCCCCCTCATCTAACCAAATTCACAGATTAATCAAAAACGCCTCTTATGACCTCGCTTAGTGTCGACGAACTCGTGAACCCACCTCTACGCTTTCTAGGTCTCCGACGTGGTCAAAAGCAGGACAGTGAGCCCTCTGTTTGTTCGAAGGACACAAAGTACATCGAAATTTTGGCATGATGCCTTTTTTAAAATTGTTTCTTATGAAGACGGAACTGTACCTGGTTCACCGGACTCTATGAGGAGAGTTTTACTGATAGCTGAGACACCCTGGACGAAAACATTGCTTCTTAGACCGGGCGATTCGACTAATGAGATTGACCTTCGTAGACCCCCACCCAGCCTTGGTTTGCTGGTTAACCACTGGTGGAGGAGTTACTTAAATAATGAACACGTGCGTCAAATTCAGAAAATAGGATACGTTAGAGATAAGTTGGCATTAGGCTTTGTTTCGGCCAGGCTGTCAAGGACTTAGCCTCAGCATGAATAAACAGTAACATCTCAGATTGCCCAGCTTATTTTGCAAAAGCACCAGTGTGTCTAGCGTTACAGTGTATTCGCTTCTATCAGAGCCGTGATGATCAGAGGTGATGATTACCACGACCACTCATTTCTCCAATGAGATCTTCCTGATCGGAGAGAGTCGAATCTAGTGTACTGTCATCTTATCGATTACAATAAGATATTCTTATGCCATCAGACAACCGATGGGTTCTTATTAGCATTCCAATGAGCTGCAGTACTGAACTGGAAGGATTTCAAGAATCTGAGTGATAATGAATAGGATCTGTTTGCTGATCACCTAAACAAACCTCTTGCAACCATTATCGTTCATCTGATTTTTTCATCTCTTAATTTATAATTTATTCAATATTTGTGAGAGTTCTATTCAGCAGCTGATCGTAGAAAAGTTGACTGCATCATACGATTACGTAGTTTAGAACGAAAAGCTCCTAGAAGTGCTCGATGTATAGGTTCCTGCAATTTTAATGTTGATTGAATGAAAAGCACCTTAATGAGATCCCCAATAAAAGTAGTTTTACTTAACTGTTGGCATCACTTCTTCATACGAAAACCTTCCACATTTGCTGAATAGGCAGCAAATTCCTTGCAATTGTATTCCTCTCATTTCCAACTTAGGAAATGTATTTTCCTCTTTTCAGTTCAACTTTATGGAAAAATTCATCACTGACGGTGTTTCCTCCTAATAATTGCCAAAAAGGTTTTGTTTATTGAATAGCACCTAAGGATGTAGATGCTACTTTTCCATCTTAAACTTTGAAGTTTATACATCTCTCCATCTACGCCTGGAAGCAAGCACCGTGCTGTTTACTCCGTCTCACCGATTGCTTATAAAAAAAAAAAAAAATGAGCGGTGATAAAAGCAATATCGTAAACTGGTTCTCAATAGCTGATGCGTTTAAAATAAAGCCATAGCAATTGTACTACAGTATAATATGCTCTCTGGTATCGAAGAGTCGTTTGTACCAGGACGAACGAACGGCTTGGCTATCATTAGACGAATTATTCGCCGATTAAATATTTATGAGAATGTCGTTAGGAACATTTTGCGAAAATCCTCTAGGAGACGTTAAGCGTAGATTTTATTCCAGTTAAACTCTAGCCATTGATAAGGTGCAAAAAATGACATTCACCTCACTTTCCGATGAAGTAAGGCAAGCAGCTTAATATAAGCTGTGGTACTGCTATACCGTTGCCTTCATTGTCACAACCTCTGCCTATCACTGATTAGAGAATGAACAGCAGCTGATTTTAGCTTAACAGCTAAATTTTGAACAATGTTGGTGCAATTTGTGAAGAAAAAATCTTAAGAATCCGAAGAACTTAGGGGTATAGTGTGTAAATGACTCTGTTGAATAAGGAAAGAGGAGGTACTTACACTTTAAGGTTGAAGAACGGTCCTCACAAGGATGAGTCCTCTTGTTGGGGCCTGTAGAGAACATGGTCACAGTGATGAAAAGCAGTACTGAAGACGAGGACAAACTGCACCAGAAAAGAATAAGTTCTATAGTTAACTAGCTCTAAATGGTGTTTATTATAAGAATAAAGTCAGTATTCCTTACAGCAGTGTAGTATAACACATTATTCATCGACGAGAGCCACATCAGAAACAATAGAATCCTCTAGAAACGTCGCCTGCTGCCATGTGTTCTAGAACTGTGATGTAGCAGCATCCTTGACATCATCAAATTCATGTGATCGGTCGGCACAACAGAAGCAGAAGAATTTCTTCTGTTCAGCGCCTGTACTCTCAACAATTCGAGGTGATCGAAAGCTGAGCTTGAGCTATACCCACATTGGTGTCACGACCGAATTGCTCACAGGTGATATTATAGGCATCTGCTTGGTTGTAAAACAGTGTCATGTGTCATCGGGAAACCAGTTCATCTAATCAACGATGATTTATTATATGATATCTTACGATGTGATCGCTTAAACCGATTTAGTCAAAAAGATCTGAGCCCTTTTTCAACAGATCCGCAATTACATCCAATTTTGTCTGGCCGCAATTTGGGAATACGCCTAGTTTTTTGCCGGGCACGGTGTGCATCGAAAATTACTGCGAAAAAAGGTTCTTGCAAATTACCAAATATAGGAAACAGCAGTACAAAAACCAGTTCATGCGAAGAATTTCTTCTGTTCAGCGCCTGTACTCTCAACAATTCGAGGTGATCGAAAGCTGAGCTTGAGCTATACCCACATTGGTGTCACGACCGAATTGCTCACAGGTGATATTATAGGCATCTGCTTGGTTGTAAAACAGTGTCATGTGTCATCGGGAAACCAGTTCATCTAATCAACGATGATTTATTATATGATATCTTACGATGTGATCGCTTAAACCGATTTAGTCAAAAAGATCTGAGCCCTTTTTCAACAGATCCGCAATTACATCCAATTTTGTCTGGCCGCAATTTGGGAATACGCCTAGTTTTTTGCCGGGCACGGTGTGCATCGAAAATTACTGCGAAAAAAGGTTTTTGCAAATTATCAAATATAGGAAACAGCAGTACAAAAACCAGTTCATGCAAAATTGAGGCACACTCATTCAGTGATGCCCTTTTATACACGATGCTGATGGTGGATATAATGATAATGTCCGTTGATAACTACTTGTTTTTCTTTTTTTTCTTTTTTTTGTTTTTTTTATCAAAGAGAAAAACAAGTAGTTATCAACGGACATTATCATTATATCCACCATCAGCATCGTGTATAAAAGGGCGCCAGTGAATGGGTGTACTGATGAAGACGTCGAAACGTTAGCCGATAATAAATATTATCAACCTCGTGTAAGCTCATCAAAGAAAGAATACATATTGATTAAGCACACCGAGGTTCAAGGAAAGTCGGTTTCGAAGCAAAATATCTGTGTTTGATGGCTCTATTGACTGGCAAGAAGCATAAAAAATAAACTCATTTTGGTAACATAAACACTGAAAAAACCCGCGCGTTGATATCAATGCATGGAGCAACTTTTGTGTCAGTAACGTTTTGGTTCTTAAATCAACCACTAAACTGAAAATAAGATGTTAAGTAGAAAAATTCCTTAGACATTTGGGTAGGCAGTCATTCATGAATGGTGCACGAATCGTGTAACAACCACTCCCCGTCTCCCCTCCCCATCCCCCACCTTCTACAACCCGAACTCGAGAAACTGTTTCGAACAGTGAAAAAAATTCTTTGTGTTGAAGTTAGTCGAAAATTAATCTATCATCTTTTCCTCTTCGATACTCTTTAATATTTATGTTGTTTCCAAAATTATGAATATTGCACAGAAATTTTCTGGACTAATCGATATTTATGACAAATCATTAGCGAATAAAGTATAGTCTAAGTTATTATGTGTGGTTTAAGCAGCATATTATTTCAAATGATGTCCTTCACAACAAATCAAAATGGCTCTTTAAATTTGCTACTCCAAATTTACGTGAATTCGCTAAGTTTACTTAATGATTTACCGTAATCTTGAACAAAACTTCGAAATGATAGGATGAAAACATTAGAATAAAGAGATTTAATAGCAAAAAAATATAATGGGTGATTCTCTTCTGAAAGATTGCACAAAATTTCAGTTACAGTATTACTAAATTTGAACAGCAATTACTCGTTCCACCTAGTAAAACTGGTTATTTTAGGCGTTTACGCATAAATTTGAGCCAGGTTCACTACAGGAAATCACTGCATTGCTACGGTAAGCGGAATACTGTAGCACGCAGGTGCGTTTTAGTGTTGCAATGGGAGGCTTGGGTGAGCGGAATATTGAATAACCGTGTTGAAGATAATACTAAATGACCATGTCAAGCCAGAATGTGATTTTTTGGGATGTCCTTGTCTCAAATTTGCATTCGTTTTGAGAAATTTGTTTATTTGGCCGACTTTTTGAATGCTTTGACCACCCTGTGTTCGTCCTCCTGTTCTTTCATCCTATTGTTGTCGGTCATTACAGGATTTTTAACCGTTCTATTGAAAATAAAAGGCCTAAAAATCAATACGGACGACCTAATAATTTGGCTAATTTTTGGGTTACTTTTGGACTAAGTAATGAAGAAAACACATGGACTATTAGTGATACTGAACATAAACCATCAAATACAATTTGACTGTCACTGGATCGGAACGGTGGTGATTGTTCATTCAGGCCAATTATTTTCCGGCGTTGTTCAAGGGCGCAGCCAACCGTGGTGCGTCACAACACGCGCTTAATTACACACTCGAAAAGCAGAGATACAGGACGTACACGCGAGAGCACAGCAAATGAAGAGCGCGCAATGCTGCGGGGACGGTGAGGATGCACTCGATTGTCGTCAGAGCGCGATTACCGACAGGGCACACGTGCGTGACCATCGATGTGCATTGCCATTGTGTAGGTTAGCGAACACAAAGGGAGTTTTTTTTACTGCCGATGTGAAGGAAATCTCTAATAATTATAGTCTTCGTAAACATCAGTTGTGGTCTATTAGACGCTAATTTATCGAAATTTCGAGAGATTTTGCTCGAAGAATTTATGTAATGAGCACTTGTCCTAAAAAATATTTTCTGAATTCAAAACAAGGAGTCAGATTTCTATTAAATTATGACGGGATGCCAAGAAGACTAGAGCTTTGTCGAGTTCATGATGAGTTGGATTATTCCATCTAGAAGACGTAACATTGGCAATTAAGGGGACTAACTGTCTATTAATGGATTTGGCCAACTTAACACATCCATGTTTTCCTACAACACCGATCTTCTTTTGGGAAACGAAAAGCCCAAAACAAGTGTAAACTGCTTCCGGAAGACTTGGTGATCTTCCCGCACACCTTTACAGTGCATTCTGTACTTCCACAAAAAACAGGTACTAAATAAAAGTACTGTATTTTGATTCATACTGCAGCTTCGACTCAATTTATGTAATGAGCACTTGTCCTAAAAAATATTTTCTGAATTCAAAACAAGGAGTCAGATTTCTATTAAATTATGACGGGATGCCAAGAAGACTAGAGCTTTGTCGAGTTCATGATGAGTTGGATTATTCCATCTAGAAGACGTAACATTGGCAATTAAGGGGACTAACTGTCTATTAATGGATTTGGCCAACTTAACACATCCATGTTTTCCTACAACACCGATCTTCTTTTGGGAAACGAAAAGCCCAAAACAAGTGTAAACTGCTTCCGGAAGACTTGGTGATCTTCCCGCACACCTTTACAGTGCATTCTGTACTTCCACAAAAAACAGGTACTAAATAAAAGTACTGCATTGTGATTCATACTGCAGCTTCGGCTCAGTTCTGTTCAATGGTGATTTGTACTACCATGTCAAATCCGTCGACGGCTGATTGCTGATAGCACCTATAGGTCAAAACATGGTTGAGAGAAAAGCCACATGGTGTGATGGTGAACACGTTAGCCACCGCAAAGGGTAATAGTGCGTTCGTTACCCACCGCAGACACCTGCGGTCTGGAGTCTTACAAAAATCTCAGCATCATTGTAGTTGTAACAATTAACTGCTATTTTTTTTTAAATCGCTTTGGTGAGTAACGGTTGGAGGTGTTTGGCCGAGTAGATTGCTGTCAACTTGACCTTTCCAGGCTCTGAGGAAGGCGAAATTCGCTAAAATGTCAGCTCATTCGTGAATAAAGAATAAAATAACACCTAGCGTTTGTTGAACAAGAATACGAAGAATTAGTTGATCAGTGCCGAGATTAATAGAAAGTCGGTCGCGGGATTTACTTTTGCAAGTGTCGTGACCCATCAAATGATTTATAGCCTCGTTTATTTGATATGAAGCATACTTGGGTACTCTAATTCTATGCGCAGTGGAAGGTTCAATAATGGGTCACCGAAGCCGAGAAAATGTTAGGCGTTTCTATTCGGAATCTTTAACAAAAGTAAACACAAATAAGGACAGAGGCGGATAAGCTAGCCTCGGCTACTTCCTTGCAAAAAAAAATTGAAAATAGATACTAGGACCATAGTTTCTTTATGAAAGGTGGTAATCTCTTGATGACCATTAAGAAATGGAGGACACTGGAAGGAGTTCGTTGGTAATGAAGACAGAAGACGTCACCAGAGTCCGCCTAGCCAATGTACTGTGGAATAACTGACAGTATTCTTAAACACACAACGAATGTTGAGCAGTTCAGTCAACTCTTTAGTTTATTTACGGTTTTTCTGTTTTACCGACGGCATTTGGATACCATGATCACCTGCATGAACTTTTTTTGATCTTGGTTGCCTATGAAAATTCCTAAAAACAGAATGCATTTAGTGATAAGACCAAATAGCTATGATGATGGTCTTTGCCTGGCGGTTCCAAGCAGTGGCCTGTCAATGACAGACCTCCTATGCTCCGCGTCTCTTAGACACATTGTTTTGTCACCGCATCCAGCGTCAGTTGCGCAAGCCATAAGATAAGGGTCAAAAGGTTC
>MQTX01000086.1:2555037-2600674 GCA_009735665.1 Angiostrongylus cantonensis | reverse complement strand
GGGGGGGGGTCACAGTGGGTCGCCTGTTTGTGAGAACAAGAACACTGCTCTCTTCTCTCATTTATACAAAGGCAGAGTCACTAAGAGTGGCACGATGGCGTTTTTTATTAAGCTATTATCGGAATCAAAATTCGAAGTGCTGGTATAAAAAGTAGGGACTTACTGGATTTATCCACGAAAAGGGTAACCTAAACTAATAGAAAGCTCGAAAATTGGAATCAAACGAGAACTTTTGGTTAGAACTGTGTCATGACATAGCTCAGAGAGCCATCACTGGTTACCGTATCCCAAAACCATTTTATAAAAGGACATCAGGTCAAAAGTGTAACGCCCTTCGTGTACAATGGCCAGGCAAAGTCTACTAGGCAGCTTAGGTACGCTACAAAAGGAGTCGACTTTATTGGTTCCCATTCGAGATACACGGTATTACAGAACTACCCGTTCGATACCACTACTAAAAGAGCACTTTTTAAAAAAAACCAGAATACGCGAAATACGACAAAGTACAACTTATTTGCCATGCACTAAACGAAGTAGTTAAATGACAAGTTGATCGCAGCGAAGCATGTGAACTCAAAAACCTGAAAAAATAGGGCATATGGAAAGTTTATTGGATGAAGGCTAGAAAAGTATATTCTATGAAAAGTACGAAGAGTATAATAAGCTCTCAGGATCTCTTATCACTTAGACTGGCTGAAGATTAATCCCAGTTTGATAGCACGTAGTAGCCTAAGAAAGAAGGACTTTTATTTCTGTTCTTTTGAGCGATTGACATTTTCGAGCACCTTCCATGGCTTTCTTGATGACTAAGCATACTGACGGGAAGCAAGTCTCGCTTACTTAGACTGGGTGTAGCACTCCGTTGAAGGTGACTTCGAACCGATTCCGATGCAATTTCCCATCGCTTAATTGAAGTTTCGATCAAATCAACGCGTATGGTACAAGCACTTGCAGATCCACACAAGTGTGCTTGAATTTGTTCACGCAAGCCCGAGAAGAAAGTCTGTCCGTTACAACAAGCAGAGAAGTAGAAAACTAGCTGAGAGAAACGCAAAGTTAGGGCTTCCATGGGACATTAGTTTTGCGCGAGCCTCCGGAGAGGGAATGGTTCGTGGTTCGGTCTGGCCCAGAGTCCAAGTTTTGCGAATATCTCAGCATCATTGTTATTGAATCTCACATCATACCCTTCCATGAAAATTTTAGTATGCAACAAATAAAAGGTTAGACAGTGAATTGATTCGCTTAATGTGTTTACCTCTAGAGAAAAGTATAAGGTCACATTTGGTACACCTAGAGTCAAGACGGAATATCATACAGTATGTCCAGAACGGTAGCAGAAGTTGCTCGCAACTCATTCCTTTCTCGCTTGAATAATTATTTCCCCTTACTCCTTTAACGTGTAAAGGAAAGTGTTAGCCTTCAACAGCGCAGCTATCAGCTTCAGAAAAAGCGATCATTGGTTGAGCTTTCGAAAAATGAGGATATTTTTGAGAAAAGGGCTTGCATTGGGTAAGCCTCACATCTGGAAGAATATCGTCGAAGGCTTCCTTACTATTGGGTTCGAAAGTCACATGATGAACATCCTCCAGCCAGAGCTTAGCAAGAGGACATGGAATCTTTAGAAAGCTTACAACAGCATCTATAATTCAATGAAGAAAAAAAAAGCACATGTCTTCAGGTTCACCTATCCAACTCTGTGATTTTCCTTCCTGTCTTACTTTTTGTCTTGGAAGCGTGAGCTCAACGAGGTCAACGAAGATAACGGTGAATGTGATGAAAAAAGACTTTATGCAAGGAGAAATTTCGAAAATAGTTTTTTTCCTTTTTCGAGTGAGAAAAATTTCACTGGAAAACTCTGATACGCATCATGATCAAATGGAGACTTCGCTGGCATATTCTCGAATTGCTCGACGATCAATTAGATTTCAGACAACAGATTAAAGGTGCCGGCAAAGATTAAAGGACGCATTAAAGAAAGCTTGACTTAAGTCTTTGTTTTAAAGGCGGTCAAGAGCATAGCAGAAGTTGATGCACTGCATCGTGATTATCGATCACAATAGAGTATTCTAATTTAGAGATGCTCTTATTTTACGGGGGTTGGCACAGTGTTTCAAAAGGCTCTCTTACCGAACGTGAATGACTTTACCAACTATGAGCTCGGAATTCGGTAGCCGTTCTTTTAAGCAAACATGCTCCAGGAAATCGGTATTGTTCGTTCAATTCTTTACCATATCAACTGAAAGCTCTTTAAAGCAACTAATACGTGCAGCGTTTGTATCACACTTTATTTGACATGGCCTCTTGACCGGTCTCCACATCTACTGTGCGAACTCCAGCACTTCTTGTATGTGCTTCGCTTTCTTGCGTCCATAATCCATGAATATCTTTGAGCTTTTGCGGTGATGGCTGAGTTGATTTTCTTTGAAATCGTGGGATATGGGAGAGATGTTCTAGCAGGCTGCCAGGCTCTTCCCATAGCAGTTTGATAGCAATTTCCCAACCTACGATGGATGTATGATTTTCTTGACCTCGTGTGAGATCGGACTAAATAACTTGCGTTTATTGTTGCACAGCATCTCTAATAACTGCGATACTTTTAAAAATAAAAAAAAAGTACGCAGAAAAAACCTCTTCGCTTCTGACTTTTCAAATAAGTGGAGCGGCGAGTTCCCTGTAGCGTCATTCTCTCGAGTTTATTCTCCAACTTTCCATTTCTCTCCCTTTAGTCCTACTCTATTGAAAAGACCAGCATACGCGAAAAACAACACTACAGTTATGGCAGAGTTTTTCATTGAATAACATTTTAATACTAATGAGTGTTTTTCTTTCTTACAGACAACTGGGACAACAATTTGACTTGACTGCGGGAGGTCTTGGTTAACCAAGAGCGCAGGATCGAACCAAAAACCACACGTATTTTTAGAACGATTCTAACAGCATTATATGTGTCTTCTCTATCGACAACTAACGAAGATTATTTGTTTTCCGAAGCGCCTTCAGAGCAGATCATTATATTCCTATTGAGCAAACACAAGATGCTACTTTATTTTTTACTACGGTAAAGCCTGAGTTCTGACGAATTTAGCCTTATTCGGAACCTGAAATGGACATGTTGACTGCAATACCTGATTAATGCAATGATCTACCTGGTCAAGCACCTCCATAAAAAACAGAGAATACATTAAACTAAGAGCTCAGTTGCACTGAGAAGAAAACAGCTTCTTCGCCCGCTCACCACTTTCCTTAAATCTTCCACAGAGTGTGTCACGTGGAGACCAACTGAACAGAGTTTATGTGGATGAGTGATGCGCCACTCCTACCTTAAAACACTAGCTTTAACTACTGCGTGAGATCACGCGTTATTACAAGGCATTACTCCCTGCACTTCATTTTTCATTCTTAAAAGTTATCTAGAACGCTTCGAGAGTTTGCGAGCTAGTGTTTTCAATTCCTGCGCGAAGATGTTACCTTCTACTTCGAAATCTTTCCTGCTATATCTCGGTGTCCTGGGCGCGCCTAATAGAGTATTTGGTTTCACTTTAAGTTTACCGACTAGGTGTTCATTTATACCGCCACAGAGTGGTCTACCCCTTTCGCCACTGTATTTGCCCCCGCACGCCGAAAGAGATCAGATAAACTGAACTCATGTAATCACCGTCTCTACCGTTAGAGCAAGTTATGCAATTTTGTGTCGTACATAGACGGACATACAGGCAGTTGCAAACTAGCTGGCGTCTTAGAGTGCTCGGTGGCATTTCAATTATTGTTACCGAATTCTCTAGACCGGCCCTTCTTGAGCAACGTTTCACAACTGCACTTATCCCATTTGAAATGAAGGGTAGGATAAACAGGACCTTTTCATAGGTAGAGTTGTCGTTTGGGGGCTTGAGCTTTTCTCTACACTTATTCCGAGGTGGCACAGCTTCGTAGCCATTTGAAATGGCTATTTCACCCGCCATTTTCGATAATTTTTCCTTCTATTTTCCTCCTGTGCACACGCTGATGGTGGTTCCACCCATGCTTCTTACAAGCACCCTTTTTATGTGAGAAAGGTAATGAACCACCAGGTTTTTACTGCTTAGCCTCGGTATGCTTTCATCTCTCATAAAAAAGCACTTCCAAGAAATAAGTTTCGAACGGCTGAAAAGCGACCAGTGTGTGCACAGGAAGAGAACAGTAGGAGGAATCCCGAAAATTGAAGCGGTGAATAATCATTTCCTATAGCTACGAAACGGTAGTTTTCGAGATAAGTGTAGAGAAAAAGCCACAACCCAAGACGGTAATTCTAGCGAAGGTAAGGTCACGTTCACCTTGCCGTTCAATTGAAATACCATCAAGCACTCTATGACGCTAGATACTTCGTAACCGCCTGTATGATCATTTATGCACAACGCATAATTGCATAACATATTCAAACAGTAAAGACAATGATTGCGTGAGTTAAGGCATGACGTGCATAATCTCCTGCAATGCTTGCGGAGAAAATATTTGTGAAATGGGTAGGCGGCTTGGCATCCGTATAAAAGAACACTTGGTCGGTAAACTTCCACCAATCGCTACACTAAGCGTTCACGGAACACAGAGGCATAATGAGGAAGATGAAGTTAACACCCTTGCACAGGAATACAAAACTTGAGCGCTCCAAACTCTCGAAAGATCCTCGATAATTCCGAGAATCCAATAATGCACCGCAGAGGATTGTCTCTTAATCACGCGTGATCTCCCACTCCGATATTTTGATGTGGGATGCCCACCATGTAAATTACGCGGTTGGTCTACTCGTTGGAAACTCAATGAAAGGCCCGTAGTGCAGTGAGTGTGTGGAGAAGCTGTTCTGTTTTTAATGCGATTGAAATCTAGGTTTCCCTTTTTTTCTGGCTTTTTTCTCCTGGCTTTATGGAAGAGTTTTATGACTAGAACGCAGTTAGCTTGACCTTTCCAAGCTCTGAAGAAGACGGAAGACGCAAAAGCGTCACCTTTTCCCGTGGGTAAAAAAATAAAGCAACAACGCTAGAAAAGGGCGAAAAGTATAAAAAGGCATCGCCGGATGTGTATGCCTCATTCGAGAGATGCTCCACTGAGGAAGACACGACTCGACGCCGCCTCGAGAACACGAACACGTGTGGACCATCAGCTCGGATCACCGGCTTCGATGAAGAACCGTCGAAATATTAGCTGAAATAAACATAATTATTAATCTCTTGTAAGCTCAACAATTTAAAAACATTGCCAATATTCTCACCGAGTTCTCTGCCAGAACTGATCTCGATAGGAACCCTGTGAAACCTTAAAATGTATAATTAAGTGCAAGCTCGTGGCAATATTCTAGACGTATAGTTTTCAGACCCTACAGATATTTCACTTAGGTGAATACAGATGACGACGATTGCGGCGTACTTTTCCTAGCAGTATAGAACTTATTTCGCCACCGTCATGAAGCATGATTTTGGTTAGATGTGACCTGATACATGCATCCAGTATTTGGTTCGTTCCTCAGCATGCAATAAACTCTTTCATTCCAAGGAGAGGCAAATTCGGGCTAGACATCTCTGGGAGGATAAAAACACTGACCTCGCACATCGGTAGTTCAGGTGCAATGAAGATTCGTGTTGGGCAAATGTGCATCCGGTTACCTCTTTCACCCCTAAAGTGCCTGATTGATTGAATGCTTGGCTCCTAAGCGATTAGTCTACACTGCAGACTACAATACTTCACATTCTTCTCTTGACTGGTTTGTTTGGACTGAGTCTTATCCCATCTGTTCCAGATGTGTCCCATAAAAGACATGTGGTAATCGGTCAACGTTCGAATTCCGACCTCAATAGCAATAGCGGCGATCATCGCTTTGACCGCTGCAGGTAGGTAGCATGTCGATGACCAATCTCAGATATTTAGCGTTTTTTAAGAGTACTGTCTTACCACAACATCTTACGCTAGGTCATGATAAGCCTCAGATGGCTCAAGCACACACAGCTGAATACACAAAAACAACGTGTGGGACACCGAGAGGCCTCCATTTGTAGACACATCGGCGCGGATTTCTTTCTCCGCATAGACTTTACCCTACTTTAGCTTCTTCCCAAATTAATATCCTATTTAATACTTTAGGCAATGTTTGATGGACAGAGATAAGAACGAAGAAAACCGAGAGAACAGTTCAGAAAGTGGACAGAGATGGAAGAACAAAAAGAAGAAACGTGTGTTTGTAACGACCACAGCAATGCCGTTGCTGCTTGCCACTTTGGATTACAGAGGAGCCAAAATTCTATTCATTATAAAGAAGGCTGGAAATTGACAAAAATCACCGATGCTGCATAACAACAAATCATCTTCATTGATCCTTCGACCTCGTTGTGATGATTAATAAAAAATGGGAGTAGAGAGAGAACGATCTCTACATATATTGCAATTTCAAGGCGGTAAGGAATCCGGAGGGATCAGATCACCGTCTCCTTCGTACAAGATTCTATTTCACGAGGAAAGGAGAAAAAGCCGAAATTCTAGAACCATCACAAACTTGGACTTATTGGATTCATTAGTCGGCTGTTGGGAAGATGCCGTTTTCGATAACATCGACGAAGAATACGATCGGCTCATCCAAGATCTTCACACTAGCTCTATGAAAGCTGAGACTTCGAAAGTCACTGAAAGACATTTGTCTCCAGAAACACTCGAACTGATACACCAGCGTGGAATCGGACGAGCTGCAGGTAACCGCGAACTAACGTCTGAACTTGCAAAACAATGCAGACAGGCGATAAACGATCTCAAAAAGAGAAGAGATGGGAAAAGCATTCGCAAAGCCCGCCGAAGCTTCGCTAATTACAAGACCAAGTTGATTGCACTCCGATGCCCAGACGGAACAATAACAGCGTCCAGAAAGGCAATGGAGAAAATCATCCACGATTACTACTCAGATCTCCTCGATAGACACGTCCATCTTCCGTCTTATAAAATAAAAGAGGATGGATATGTTGTTCCACCGGTTCTCCCTTCCGAAATCCGACATGCCATTTCGTCGGTGAAAAATCGAACAGCACCAGGTCCGGAGAGGATAAGATCAGAACATCTGAAGAACCTTCCGCCAGTCCTCGTAAGCACACTGGCTCTGCTCTTAACACGTTACCTGTCCGAATGCAAAAGGTCCCTGCTCAGTGGAACACCCAAGGCCGTGTTATTGTTTAAGAGGGGTGACCTACACGATTTAGGCAACTATCGCCCAATCTGCTTGCTTTCTGTCGTCTACAAACTTTCCACTCAAGTCTAAACAGAATTGTCAGAACATTGGACAAATGACAGCCATGTGGGCAAGTGTTTCCAGAAGGATTTAGTACGATGGACCACATTCACACGATGACAGAGCTCATTGAAGTATCACGAGAGTACAAAAGACCGCTTTGTCTCGCTTTCATCGATTTGCAGAAGGCCATTGATTCAATTGAGATAGAAGCAGTCATGGAAGCCCTTGGTAGTCAAAGATTCCTTACTCAGTACATAAAGATTCTTCGTGAGCTGTACAAAAATTTCACAACCAAGATTTCACCATTCTACAACGATGTTAACGTTGACGTAAGAAGAGGAGTTATTCGAAGTGATACAATCTCGCCAAAATTATTTACTGGCACCCTCCAGAACGTTATGCGAACATTGGAATGGGATAGCATGGGAGTGAAAATCGATGGTCGGCAGATATATCACCTTCGCTTTGCTGATGATATCGTTCTTATAACACCAGACATTAGCCAAGCGGAACACATGCTTGCAGACTTTGATAAAGCGTGTGGAAAGATTGGTCTTCGACTAAATCTCAAGAAAACGACGTTCATGAAGAAAGGATTGGTTTTGTTTAACCCATTGACGCTCAACGGAACAAATATCTCCGAATGCTCCAGTTATGCCTATCTAGGTCGGGAAATCAATATGATGAACGACTTCGCTCCAGAGCTGAGCAGAAGGAAACGAGTTGCTTAGGGAGCTTTCAAGAGCATCGAGGATGTAGTGAAGAGAACAAAGAACACTCGATTCCGTGTCCACCTTTTCGACTCAACCGTTCTTCCTGCCCTAACGTATGGGTCAGAGACGTGGTCGTTACGTAAGCAGGATCACTCAGCGTGAACGCGCACTCGAAAGGGCGATGATAGGAGCATCCCATGTTACGCAAGTAAGGGAAGAGATCCAAAGCTCCGGTCTGCGTCAGCGATTAAAAGTAAAAGATGCCGTTCTGCACGCCAAACAGTCGGGAATGAGTACGTGGACCGGACACATGATGCGTATGAGCGGCAACTGATGGACAGGAGCCGTTAGTGACTGGATTCCTCAGGATGTCAAACGTACTGCAGGAAGACCACCGACCTGTTGGTCAGAGTCCTTCACGAAGAGCCTAGAAGAAAAGGCTATGAAAAAGATGAAATCAGCCGAAACGTCAGCTTTTCTGTACGTGAAAAATGACTTCACTTGTGCTTATCAATAAAACAACTTACTAGAAAAGAGGTCGTCGATTTGAAAAGTGTGGTAGGACTAGAAGCAATCTGTTTTGTAGAGATTTAGTTGTAAGAAGGTACTTCCCTCATTCCTGCATTCACCACCTATTTATAACCCTCCTCCGCCGCGATTTATAGAAAATGATAACGCATATCAAATTCCTCATTTCAAACAGAAAACTGTCACGATCAGAAATGATCAAATGTAATTTGAGAAAATGATAACGCATATCAAATTCCTCATTTCAAACAGAAAACTGTGACGATCAGAAATGATCAAATGTAATTTGTCTGAGTCAGATCGACTTTTGGAACATATGCGTGTTGACAGATTCGAATACTAATTGGGGCGTGCGGCACCGTGGTCGGAGGCGCCCTGCAATTCATGCATAGGATCGATTCCGGAATCGGAGGCTCACCAAGCCTTCCATCCCTCCGGAGTCGGCAAATTGGTACCAGAATTGTGTGGGAGGATAGCAGCGCTGATTCGACACATTGGTAGCCTACCACGAGCCATTATAAAGACCAGATATGCATTCAGTCACCTCCAATGATGCCTAATTAAGTCGAATGCACGGCGCACCCATCAAGAATTGATTAACGCCTAGAGCTTCATCCCTTCTATACATGTGAACACAACACTTTTACATAACTAATTTATATCGAAGCCGACCAATCATGGGTTGTATTCAATGGGAAGATTCTTTCTGCGCACCATACCATCTCCTTGGAACCATTCTCTTCGGAATTGCTTGGCTGCTCCTTCAGGTGTGTTGCACCACTCAACGGTGATACGATCATTGTTGGTGTCCTAAACCGAAAATCATAACGACACATTGGATTAGTAATCAATGAGTAAGCAATGAGCCAACTATGAAATGAAAATACACACCTCACGCCCATAGTCGAAAGTATCGCACGACACAGCCATAAGTGTTGCTTCCTTGGGGTCGAGGACACCGCAGGCCGGGTCGACACCGAGACGCTTCATGTTCGTCGTCTTGATCGCCCATCCGATTCGTCGGCCGGAAGCGTTGGTGATCTTGATGTGATAGGTGTGCTTGTCGTCGTACGGTGCGTTGAAGACAATCTTCGCGTTCGGCTGAGTGTAGATGTCACCAGGAGGAATTGAGGACATTTTCTTTCTTCTGCCTCATACCCTCCTAGCTAATTTGTTGACTTTTATACCTTTTCAGTTATATGCTAATTAGGTGCTTACATAAACCATGATACCACTTTCAGATAAGGAGTCCTGATATGAATGATTATCAGTATCAGTCTTTTCACCAACTTCTATGCCAGAACTGACCTGGATAGTGTGAAATCTAATATGTATAATTAAGTGCAAACTTGTGACAACATTCTAGATGTTTACTTTGTAAGTGTTATTGATATCTCATTTAAAACGATACTGATCACAACGATCGCGATACTTATAAAACACGAGTCCAGTTAGAGGTGCCTTGAAACATGGATACGGTATTTAGTTTTGTCTCAAGCCCATAAGAAACTCCTTCATACCAAAGAACGACGCATTCGTGCACGATGAAAACCCTGACCTAATAGATCGATAACTCAGATAATACAATTATTAAGTGATAGCCACTCATGCGTCTAGTCACCTCTTCCACTTCCACTGTGCTTGATTGATTGATTGTGCTTGGTTCCTAAGCGATTGGTCTACACTGGACACTTTACGCTCACGTCTTGAATGGTTTGGATTAAGCCAAGTATTCTGCTTTTTAATATAATTAATTTAATATAATTTATCAATTTGTTTATAATTTATATAATATAATTTATAATTTTAATTTTTTTCTTTAATATAATTTATTTATATGATCTTATACTTTACCTAACCTTTCTAGCCTAACCCTGTAACGTAGCTGATCTTGAAGTTCATGAAGACTACACGTGATCCTGCACAGGATTGGTTTAGAAATGAGTTGACTAGGCGCGAAACTCGGACCTAATCTCCCAAAGACTCGAGGATCCTCTGAAAAGGGGAATAAAATTCAATACCAAAAATTAAATCAGGAATGGTTCAACACGGCAAAGGCCGCAGGTTTAGAGTCATCAGTTATTTCTCGACTAAAAAACGAGCATCCAATTTGCCCTGTCCTTTACTTGCTTATTAAAACACATAAGCTTACTTCAACTGATGATATTACATCAATGAACCTATCATCATTTAAAGTTAGACCTATCATTAGTTGCATAGGCAGGCTAACGGATAGAATAACGTGGTTCCAAAACCTTATCCTGACCCAGTTACTAAAATTCATTCCAACCCATCTACCTAACACAAAAATATATCTAGACCACCTACGGACCCGGGCATCCAAACAGCACGCATGTAATGGAGCCATTCGATGTTACTTCACTTTATAACAACTTGTCGAATGACTTCGCAATGCAAGCCGTTCTCGAGTTGCTCGTAGAGCACGAAAAGAGATTAAAAATGTATGGCTTGTCGAGTGCGCAACTAATGATTCTCTAAAAACAGTGTCTTAGTTGTTCAATCTTCAGATGGTCTGGAAAGTGTTTTACACAAATTAGAGGGTTGGCTATGGGACAGCGCTTAGCACCAAGCCTTGCCATCGCTTTCATGCCTAAGGTGGAAGCTCCAGTTCTCGATCACAGACCCTTACTCTACTGTCGATACATAGACGGCTGCTTCATCGTCTGTTCCACTCAAGAACAGATGGATGAGTGCTTTGAATTGTTAAACCGACAGTCAGAGTATATAAAATTTACCCGAGAAAAGGCGACCGAAAACTGGCTTCCATTCTTGAGCATCCAAATAAAGCTCTCAGAAAGTGGCTATGTAACAAAATGGTATCGTAAGCTAAGTGGCAAAAACATACTAGTTCACTACCTTTCCTCTCATCCTTCACACATGAAAAAAGCACTTATCAAAAATATGTACTGTACGGCTAAAAATGTGTGCACAGGAAAAGAGGAAAGGAAGGAATCGCAAAACCTGGCACGATAAATAGCCATTTCCAATGTCTACGAAGTAGAAGCCACTCGGGTTAGACAAAAGCGTAGGGTGGTTTGCCAAAATAATGTTTCGAGCGTAAGTAAGGTTGCCATTAAGCTACCCTTCATATCAAATGAAGTAAGTTACGTCATTAAGAGATGCTTAAAAGTGGTCTTGAAAATTATGTAACTATTCATCTCACCAAATACCCTATGTCGTCAGTTAGTTCGCAACCGTCTCTATGATCGTTTGTGCAGCTCAGAAAACTGTATATTCTGTCCCAACGGGAGAAACGAGGATTGCATGAGTTCAGGTATAATATACTTGATCTCACGTAACGCATGCGGTGAGGAATACATTGGGGAAACGGGTAGACCACTTTGTGTCCGCATAAAAGAACACCTAAATGGGAAAGTTAAAATACGTCAAAACATTCCTCTAGGTACACATAGGGCACAAAAGCACAACGGCGATGACTTTGAAGTGACTGTGCGGATCCTAGCGCAGGAACTGAAAGCATCAGGCCTTTTAGATAAATTTCAAGAATCCAAAGATGAAACGGAAAGACGAATGTCTCATTATCACACGTGACCTGGCACCCTATTTCAAAATGATATTTGACCCCTGGGTGTGCCTCGCTCGCGACTCCACGTGAACAGCGCTTGGGCCAGTTCCGCTCGTAACATCACGGTGAAGTAGCCTTTCTGTTCAATATGGTGTCTGTTCAAAAGTTTGATCTTCACTAAAACTTTAGCCTTTTTTTCACCGAATAATTAAAGTATTCTAATATAAAATACGTCCAGGCCCTGAGGAAGGCTGCCGAGGTTTATAGAAAGTCGGTCTTTTGAGTTATTCTGCTCTTTGTTCCAGATTTGGAATTGGGGCCTAAATAGCCATGGTAGCGATCATTGGCTCGACTGCTTCAAGTGGTGATATGTTGGTGATGAATCTCAGTTGCTCGGCGTCTCTTAAGAGCATTGCTTTCTTGCACTGTCTAACGCTAGTTACTTTAGTCTTAATAAAGCTGGGAGGGTTCACGCATACGCACCTGAATACACAAAAAGCAGCGTGTAGTCGCCAAGTGATTTCCATTTGTAGAAACAACAGCGTTGATTTCATTCCCCACTTGGATAGACTTTAGTCAAAGTGGTAGGTAGGGGTTTTTTCTGAACTAATATCCGAATTGAAATTTCACGAAATTGTTGAACTTCATGCAAAGAGTTAAGAATTGAAAAGACCGAGAGCACACGGAACGTGCACAATGATGGAGAAACACAATGAAAAAAACAACGCGGGTTTGTAGCGACAACATCAACGGTGTTACTGCTTGCTACTATGGATTACGTAGGTGCCAAAATTCTATTCGTTTTCAGTGGTGTTCGAAATTCACAAAAATCACGGATTCCATATCCCAACAAGCCACCCCTATTAAACGTTCGAGCTCTTCACGACGAGGTTGCGCCCGTTTTTCATAATAGTAATTACTGCCAACGACTTCCAACTAACCTCGACATTGATTTACAACCCACTGTTCTCTTAATGAGCAAAGACGAAGTTTTTGTTTTATTCTTCATTTGTGAACAAACCGGCACTTCGGTGGATTCCATCTTCTTCAGAGCTTGGAAAGGTCAAGTTGACTGCAATCTACACAGTCGAACAGTTCCATAACCAAACAAAAAAAAAGCTAAACCAATATTTCGATCATATTGAAAATAAAAAAGCTTCTTCGCACACTCACGGCTTTCCATGAGTGTTCCACTAAGTATTTCGTAATGTGTCTCTTACATTAGATTTCACTATATCGTTTTGTCATTCAGTGCGTGGCAACTAACACAATACCGACTCCTGCAGGGTGGACTACCCGTTGAAAAATGGATTATCAACGGATGGTCATGTCATCTATGTTGGTGCTATCATATCATTCATGCTGCTGCCGTCATTTGGCGGACGGCACAATGGTAGTGATGTCGGTCATCACGGGCATGGTGCTAATTCGATTCCGTTCCGGGCTAACGAAGCCTCTCTACCTTCCGGGGTCGGGAAATTGGTACCGGACTTGTCCGGGAAAAAAAATTGCTTTCTGTAATCCAATTAGGAACGCTCCAGCTCGGCTATCTTAGAGCACCAGGGAGAATCGATTCGACTAGCGTTCTACGACATCCAAGATCAAACGTAAATCATCAAGCAGTAGCAAAAGCCAAACATAAAAGATGCGAAGGAACGAATCGAATGCTGGAATTTCCAGGATTCTCACAGTAGACGTGAAGACGGGTCATATAAAAATAAAAAAGTATCATCATCAACCGCCGTGTATAAAAAAAGCACTGCCGAGTGATCATGCCTCATTGGAGCGGAGTTCCACTTGAAGAAGATTCGTCTCCATGCGGCTACGAAGACACCACACTAAAAACAACTTTTAACCAATACAAGTCTCCTTTATGCCACAAACATTCTTGGTATAATTCTTAACTTTCGCTCACTTCCCTCTTAAAATGAGGGATTGCCACTTATCGAATGGTCTAGCCCTTCACCGAAAGAGAAATCCATTAATGGACGTCAAACTCACAAAGGGAGTTTGACGCACCTAAATAACCGAAGCTATGAGTGCATTCGATAGTCGTCAGAAATGTCTAATTTTTAACCCAATATGAGAACTTTGCGATATTTGTTACCGATTGTCGCAAATATCGGTCACAAAGTGGTGGAAGATTCCCAAAACCATGAAGCGTTCTACATACTTGTCATATTACTGAGTGAATCACTCGTATGAGGAACCCAAGTAGTCACAGTCATCATGAGAAATGTGCTCTGCCCGTTGAATAGCACTTAGTGGATTTAGCTCGAAATGCCCTGTGTGTCGAACTGTAGTCTCCACGGGTGTTCGTTCCATATCATGGTCACTAAAGCTGGATAGCAATTAAACATCTGTGTTTAGAATCCTTTATAAAGTAAGTATCTTCTAGTGTTATTGAGCTGACAAGAGATTGATATGAAATATTAAAGGCACCCTCTAGTAAGATTCTTCATTCGATCGGTGCTCCACTTCATTGGATTTTACTCGGTGTTATAACGAACATCCACATCGTGAGAACGACCACCTGTGGATCATCGGCTCGGATCAATGCAGCTCTTTAGACGAACAGATATTTCATTTTGTGTCAGCTCAGTTACACAAGAAGGTATATTGAAACAGAATTCGGCGAGCCGCCGCAGGTTAATTTCCCACCAAAGACAGTGAAAACAACGAGATTAAAAAGTATGAGGTCCTCCTTGTCTCTCGAATGAATAGAGTTTACTCATCAACCGTAACCCATGACAAACACCAATAGAAACTCCACTGAGCTCCGCTCGGATTATTAGATGATTGGTGTGTTGATTAGCCGACTTCAATGTGATGGCCAACGGATCATCCAATCCGTATGACGGATATCACGAAAGCATGAAAAATCTGAATCGACATTTGGTTTACTCCTCAAATGCAGCAGTACTTCTATGAAATCGTGGTTGTCGTTGTTTCAAATTTTAAAAAAATCGAACCTTTATCTTAACAACGACAATCGCAATCACTACAGTAGTTCGAAAAGTGGCAAAATGGGCACTTTACGATACTCCTTCTTCCAAGCCACCGCATTTCTAGCGAAATTATCGTAGTTCTTTTAAGACCAATTTAGGTCATCCTTCTTGTAATCACATTTTTACGATGGAGAAAAAGCTGTGTCTTCAACTAAGTCATCTAAGCGTGCGAAATTTAAACCAAAAACAGCCTGGTTCGGGTTTTCTGAAAATTTGAAATCAATCAGTATTCTGGAGTAGCAGGAAAGTTCCTCAGGCAAACATTTATCATTATCCTGATAAAAGCATTATTATTCTCACCGAGGACACCCACTTACTTGAATCGGTTAGCATCATTCAACATCGTCACCTCACAGATGTGGTGGGTGAAGAATTTGTTTCTCATTCAACCGCGTGTTTCTATCCAATCTGTTTGACATTCGTTCAGAACGGTTCTTCGCATATTTAGATGGCAACAGAAGCCTACGAAAAAGTCCTCGTCATGGTGGATAGGACTGTGAACAGCGCCGGAGAGTTGCTGAGAAGGTTACAACCACGTTCACCAGATCGAACTCAGAACAACGAGGGTGGTAGGTGTTTAACTCAAGTACAATAACCCATAGAGGACTCATTGGTATTGATGCTTGAGTAGCACAACAAGCTTTCAGTCGTGCTTTTACACAAAATGGTTTCATTCCTGTTCACCAAAAGGCGCAAATTGTTCGTAGTGGCGAAGCGGAACATAAATAATAAGCCTAGTTCTCGCTTGAAATTCATCATTTTCATACGTTATAATTGGAAAGACTGGTTAGTGGCAACTCTTAAGTGGATTCCAGCTTCATAGATGTTTGTGCATGAATTTGATCCACCACCGTAAGCCTCTCCGGCTAGTCACATACAACAAGTGATTATTCCAGAAAATAACTTGGGCAAAATTTTATTAATAAATTGATCAAATTTTGCTTGGAATGAATTTGGATCACATGAGATAGCCAACGACGAAAAGCTCGTGTGCTACTGGCCAAGCGTCTGCTGTGAAATCTGACCCCTCCTTGAGTCACTTTCAGGACTTTCGACATCTCGTTTTTCCCTTTGTTCCTAGGTGTGTGATAGACCAACACTAACTAGTCCCTCATCGCGTGGAAATCTTGGAAAATGTCTTCATATGTCATGCAAGCACTAGCATTTCTTCAATTGGATTCAATGCCCTGAAATCTTCATTGATAAAGGTGGTCGGGATCGTAAATTCGGCTGCAAATTGACGATATCTTCTACTGCACTCAGTGACGTATTGATTATGGTTGGCTGTAGATTTCGTAGGAACGATGGACTTTTTTACCGATAGCAGGGATATTTATTGATCTTCTCGCTTCAACACTACTATCTGAGGAATCCACGAAAAGCTGTGTTTGATCGACATTTAGAATGAGCAGAGAAGATGACGCTAGGCGATCCCTAATCGAGTCCCTTAATTGGCACAACTGACATGAAAGGAGCGTGAAAAATTGTATTTGTTGGTTCATTCTTAAATGTAGACAAAGCTGTGGCAATTTCAAGGATATTGCATGGCGTTAGTGACATAGAAGGAACATGCTCGTTTTTCTTTCAGAGAAAAAGCCAACATTGGAAAGCGCCAACAACGAAGATTGTCCAACCGCAGACGTTATATCAGTGAAATCTGACCCCTCCTTAAGTCCACGTTCTACTACGTAAGAGTTCAACTTCACTGCATGTCGTATCAAAAAACTCGTTCTGCATACTATTAAACCAGAAGAAACATTAAGCTATGTGTTTATCACATCTTCCTCCACCACATTGATTTACTGTTTCTTTGTGGACAGAGGATGTCAAACTGAGACTTATAGAATAGAGGAAGAACATTTTCTTCATAAGGCAACACGAGCCGAAGGGTGTGTGTGTGCGATGTTTAAATAGCGCGAGAATGAATTGGTTTTGTAGAAAAGAAAGAAGAACTTCTGAAATGAAAATGAAGCATTGAAGTAGGAGCAAGTCTATTAAATTCTGAGTCGAGACGAAAATTGTCGTCCTCATAAGAAGAAGCATAATCGTACTTTGCAATGAAATGATTTGTACTCTTGTTAGCCGTGGACTTCCTGTCTATCAATCTGACGTCGCTAGCATTCTACTATTTGTAAAGCTGCACTCCGAAGCTTATTGAAGCCTGGTGATACAGCGAATATTAACAGTTTTCAAAGGAAAAAACGAGAAAGAAATTAAGTAAAAACGAATAAAAAATTGTCGTTGTTATTGATTTCGTGTTAAGCTATTCCGTTTAGGCATTTATATCTACGTTTGCATGTAAGCATTGTGTGTGTGTGTGTGTGTGTGTGTGTGTGTGTGTGGTGTGTATGTATGTATGTGTGCATGCGTGTATGTGTACAATGAAACATCGCGGTGTGGATTTAGCACTTAGCACTCAGTTTAATTCCCATTTCGCCTTTATCATGAGATGATGTAAACTAGTGAAAATGACAGAAACCGATTTATGTAAATCAATACATGACTGTCTTACCAGTATTTTTTTGCACTGAAAGTGATTTTCTCTAAAAAAACACAAATATGCTTAAGAGCAGAAAGTGTGAATATTACGAATGGTGTGGATGTTCAGAGTTTGTTCACCATCGCTAACAAACGTGAAATGTTTGGATAAGTCGGATGGTCAAGTGAAAAACGCTGCTCATGGTGACGTGACAATTGAACACGCTGATAACGTTTACATCACTTGCGAATCAGATGATGGACTGTGAGTTGCTTCTGAGAAAAAGGAAAAAAGCTGACGTTATCAGTAACTATCGAGAAGAACTGATTACATCGTAATCCTTTGCGGGCCCAATCTTGCCTCTAATTTCCATGCTGTCATGAAAGAAGAGCTGTGTGAAGATAATAATCACTCATAATAATAATAATAATAATAATAATCAATAATCAATCATAGCCAGAGCATATAATCACCCTTATGACGCAAATGTTGCGCGCGCAGTAGGGATCAGTTACGCTCGTTGTAGTGTCTAACGCCATTCTAACATCAAACACGGTAAGTGAATCTCATCTAATGGCAAGCACCGGTAGATGAGCCGGAATGAAATATGAGCCATCATTTCGTCTTCTCATTCACAATCAAATTTTTCCATCACCTTATCGTTGCTTATTTGCAGCTCTGTCTCCATACACGAAAAGTCGCCACATGGCAAGAATTTGCCTAGAGCAGAGCATTCCGATGCCTCTTCTGAAGTTTCAATTGCGAAACCTATAATAGAACATAGATCGACTACCTCCAAAACGACCGCTGTCAAAACTGATAATGTTTTAATCACACCAAAAAAGGAAAGAGAACAACGAAGCACCGGCAACGGTGCAAAACAACCGTTAAGGAACAAATTCAACAATCAACGTCTACTTCAGCAATCAGCACCAATGGAAAGTTATTCGATCTCATCAAAGGACTCAGCGTCACAACCATTCAAAAGTTCCGGAAGGTTGTCGAAACGGAATTTGTTACAACAAGACTTTGAGATGAGGGTTAAGGAACCACAGGCCCCTGTAGCATCCATTTCGACGACAATAAACATGAGTAGAAGCAGTGGTAGTTCAGACCTAAGCACAAAGAGGACGATCTCCTCGATATCAAAACAAAATCTACAACCCTCTCGTTTGGATCCATCGGTCACGCACACCTCTAGAAAGAACGAATCAGAAAACGACAACAAGCCGTATATGAAAAAGGCAACACACTTATCCGGAACGTACCCATGTAAAGGACTTTGTCGTCACCCACGTACTTTGAATGCAAACGGGCCAACGGTCAAGGAATGTTCTGACTCCTCCAACGCAATGAAGAAACTAGTGCCACGAGATCCATACCGACCACCGAAAAAATCGTCCACAACAAAGACTCTGAAAAATCAAAGTGTTCAAGTTCAAACTGCTGATAAAACGACACCTTTATTGAACACAACTGTCGAACCTAACAAAAATGTTCAACCACGACATCCACACCGATCACTGCAAAAGTCGTCGACAATTACGACTCCAGAAAAGAAGGCTACTGATAAAATGACAACTTCAGAGATAAAATCAACCAAATCTCACAAAAAGCTTGAGCCACGAGATCCATATCGACCACCGAAGACGTTCAAAACGACAGTTACAAAGAAACAATCCATTGACAAGACAACGTTACCATCAGGGACATGTACAAGTTCGAACAAAAAACTCCAACCAAATGATTCACTCAAGAAATCCTCTTCCATGGCAACAACTGCACAGAATTACGTATGTGATAAAAAACCGGGTGATATCAGTGCTTTTTCAAGATCGTCGCTAGAACCTCAAGTCAGTATATTTCCTTTAGAATTTTATTACACAATTACTTAGAAGGTTAACCAATACTACAGCTACAGCAAAAGAAAAGAGTGAAACACGTTTACCTAAAGGTGACTCAAGGATGATGTCCTGCATTGCACATGCCACCATCATGTGAGATGTTTTCCGTAGAAGCTGTGGTGGAATTACCTCCTCATGTTGGCTCAAATAATGTAAAAAAGTGATCACTAACGGAAAAGTCGCACTCGACTGGTGGCTTCGTTCAAGGCGGCAAACTGATAGAATGAAAAATCGGTGCTCTTCAAACGCAAGAATTAAGCCGTTATTGAATTTGCTTCGTTGATTTTGAAAAGCATCGATCTTAGCCCAAAATATCGCTCAAAAATGACATGGTCAAAAACGTTGGCGGACGAAAGTGAACGAAAACGGTTATACCTAAAGGTATGAAAACTGGGTGAACAAACCATAAAAATGGTTGGTGTTCTTTGAAAATGAAACAGTGGAAGAGGTATTTATTAATAGTGTAACCTATGGAAAATAGTGGCGGCCAGGAAATCATCGTGGTATTACAATTCGTAGTAGCTGTTCACCGAATCTCCCTTGTGACAAGAGAATTTGTAAGAGTAACATGAAACTTTCGCAAATTAAATGCAATCTAGCCTTTACAATGACTTGCACGCACTGGCCTACCGATGTATCGAGCAAGTGCTGCTGTCCTCCCAGACAAGTCTGATACCGATTTGCCGACCCCGGAGGGATAGAAGGCTTGGTGAGCCGTGGGCGCTGGGATCGATTTCATGTGTGCGTGTCGCAGTGGCGTCTCCAACCACTGCGCCACACGCGCCCTGATATATTGATAAGATTTTTAAACTGGAGACAACTAGAAAAAAACAAGTTGCAAGTAATGAAAAGTGGCCTTCTGTCATTTTGTGACCTAGATAATTGGGGTAAGTGACAGGAGTGTAGTGCGAAATTTCCAAATATCTCTCGTTTTGCGGTAGTGATGCCGCATAACGTTACTGATCAAAACACCATAATTTAGGAATTTTGCTCCTTACTTTTTTCTGGATGTCAATGGTAACGAAGAAGAAAAAGGGTGTGAAAAATTGTTCTCCAACACACAAACCATTTTAATGGATTTAAGCAAATTTTATGCGCTGTAAAGCTAAAAGGATAAAGCTCTTGGAGTTGATTAATCCCTGAGGGATGCGTCATGCATTCGACTTCATTAAGTATCGTTGGAGGTGATTGAATGCATATCTGGCCTTTACAATGACTCGCGGTGGCCTGTCGATGTATCGAGCCAGTGCTGCCATCCTCCCAGACAAGTCTGGTACTAATTACCGATCCCGGAGGGATGTGAGGCTTGGTGAGCAACTGGTGCCGAAATCGGTTCCATGTGTGTATTGCAGGGCGTCCCCGACCACTGCGCCACAAGCGCCCTTATACTCTGCATTGAAAGAAAACTATTCTGTAAGTGGGCAAGTCAGAAGGTTGCAGTGAAGTCAAAGAATTGATGCAAAATTTTCTGAATTGATAGTACCGAATTAGAATTCGCTGTGATTATTTGATAGCAAATTATTTGGTGTTCTTTGAAAATGAAACAGTGGAAGAGGTATTTATTAATAGTGTAACCTATGGAAAATAGTGGCGGCCAGGAAATCATCGTGGTATTACAATTCGTAGTAGCTGTTCACCGAATCTCCCTTGTGACAAGAGAATTTGTAAGAGTAACATGAAACTTTCGCAAATTAAATGCAATCTAGCCTTTACAATGACTTGCACGCACTGGCCTACCGATGTATCGAGCAAGTGCTGCTGTCCTCCCAGACAAGTCTGATACCGATTTGCCGACCCCGGAGGGATGGAAGGCTTGGTGAGCCGTGGGCGCTGGAATCGATTTCATGTGTGCGTGTCGCAGTGGCGTCTCCAACCACTGCGCCACACGCGCCCTGATATATTGATAAGATTTTTAAACTGGAGACAACTAGAAAAAAACAAGTTGCAAGTAATGAAAAGTGGCCTTCTGTCATTTTGTGACCTAGATAATTGGGGTAAGTGACAGGAGTGTAGTGCGAAATTTCCAAATATCTCTCGTTTTGCGGTAGTGATGCCGCATAACGTTACTGATCAAAACACCATAACTTAGGAATTTTGCTCCCTACTTTTTTCTGGATGTCAATGGTAACGAAGAAGAAAAAGGCTGTGAAAAATTGTTCTCCAACACACGAACCATTTTAATGGATTTAAGCTAATTTTATGCGCTGTAAAGCTAAAAGGATAAAGCTCTTGGAGTTGATCAATCCCTGAGGGATGCGTCATGCATTCGACTTCATTAAGTATCGTTGGAGGTGATTGAATGCATATCTGGCCTTTACAATGACTCGCGGTGGCCTGTCGATGTATCGAGCCAGTGCTGCCATCCTCCCAGACAAGTCTGGTACTAATTACCGATCCCGGAGGGATGTGAGGCTTGGTGAGCAACTGGTGCCGAAATCGGTTCCATGTGTGTATTGCAGGGCGTCCCCGACCACTGCGCCACAAGCGCCCTTATACTCTGCATTGAAAGAAAACTATTCTGTAAGTGGGCAAGTCAGAAGGTTGCAGTGAAGTCAAAGAATTGATGCAAAATTTTCTGAATTGATAGTACCGAATTAGAATTCGCTGTGATTATTTGATAGCAAATTATTTCTAGGCTCGTGAAATTGGAGTGCTAAAACTTATGACGAAACAGAAAACGTTACCTGAGTCATCAACTGGATCAGACCCATCGTCAAAGAGAAGCGCTTCCTCTATACGCGGTAACCGTATGATTTCTTCCTCGAAAAAGATGCCAGCATAGGCGAAAATGCCCAGAGAGCCATCGAGCAAATCTGATTTGTCTTCAAAAAGAAACCCTCTTAACGATAGTTGTTATCCTTTAGATTCATCCTCGAAGAAAATTCCAACAGGAACTAATTTAAAGAAAGTGACAGAACCTCTGAGTCAATCTGATTCATCGTTAAAGGAAGGCGTTCACTATGGAGATAATAAGGTAACAGTTTCATCCTCAAAGAAAGACTTGAGAAGAACATCAACAAACTCAGAGAAAGTGAAAGAATCGGAAAGTCGGTCCGATTTATCGTCAAAGAGATGTCTTCTCGCTACAGACCGTAACCTTGTAGATTCATATTTTAAAAAACTTCAGAAAAAAACACAAACGACGAGCACGAAAAAAGAAAAGACGCCAACTGCCACAGATCTATCGTCAGACACCGCTGTTTCGGATGACAGCATTGCATTATTTGCGGAAAATATTCCACCGTCGGTTGGAAAGCATGTAATCGTCCCATCAAGCAGATTGCCGCGACTTGAAAAACCAGTAACTCGACTAGAGAAGAAATCGACGAAGAAAAAGAAAAAACAGAAGAAGAAATCCCATCTTAAATCTGGAAGACCCCAGTCGTATCTCGATCTCTCGAATCGTTATGCGGTGGCTGGACGAAAAGTGAAAAAGCATGGAGATGACGACGAGACAAAGAAGGAGACGGTAGGTGGCTTCATCGGTCTTCTACTATTCATCTGTTACTATGTGTGTATTAAAATACTTTCTTGCACACTTAAAAGATTATTAGGGTTTTTAATAACAACGTTTAAAAGGCCGGTTAAAACACTTCAGAAAACTTTTGGAAAAAAAGGTGGAAAAGAATGAATTGGTGTACCACGTTTCCAATCTTGCGTTCTTTTTTTCTTCGTTAATGATAGGGTTTCACTCGACCGGTGGAAGACTGCTCAATGGAAGCACCCTGTAACGCCGTTAAGCTGTCAGAACCAGGCTGTTTCGATGTCAACGAGTTTAATTTTTCATTTGACTATTACAATGGGAAAAACGACAAATTTCGAAGCGGAAAGCACCTGTTGTCGGTCGATGCTTTAGGAACGTACACCGATCCCATTAAGCTTTGCAGAGATGACTGAAAGCATATTTCATGCAAGGTGACTTGTGGGGGACTATTTTCCTATGAATCACCTCAGTGTTGTTCTCTCCTTCAAGACGGGCGTAGTAGTAATTTGGCGAGCCCAGGGCGACGTGGTTATCTAAGGGCGCTGGATTGAACTAAAATTTGGTTCATAGGAGAGACTTCTGATAACCATTGCGCCTCATTCAGCGCTAATCGATTAAAAATTGTTGGTCAAAATATCAGTAGAATATGAAGGTGAAAGTGACGAAATAGCATCGTTAAAAGACTTATGTAAAAGATTTCGTCGATTTTTGAAGTTTCTTGTCTTTTGTTTCTTCGGCAACCGAATTGAAGAGTTTCGTAATCTTTAAAAGGATAATATAAAAAGCTGACTTTGAAACAAATAAAATTGAGCAACATCGAGAAGAACACAGAATGTTGAAGACGACCACAGTTTTTCAGGGAAATGGCGCAAAACTATCGTTCATACTGTGTCAATTAGTGCCAGCACCAGCTTTCAATGGCTTTTGCCCAAACATTTAGCATTCCATTTAGATTTCTCAAGCACGAGAAAATATCCAGAAATCCAAGCGGGAGGTCAAGAAGGAGGGAAAAAAGGCGAGTGACAGTGTTTCCACAACCTCAACTTCATCATCATCGGAAGAGGAGCAAGCAACCAAGACTTCAACGTCAGTCAAGCCGGCACTTGAAGAGTTGAATATCAGAAAAATTGGAAAGCGTTATCCAAGACAAGAAACGAAGGCAGCAATGAAGAAACGTGAAAGGAAACAACAGAGAACCAGTTCGGCCCAGAAATCTGTGTCCTATCTCGATCTGTCGCTTAACCGTTACGCAATTGCCGGTAGAAGAGTGAAGAAAACTGTAGAGGTAATAATTGAATGATTACGCGCAGATAGAACTTTGTGTGCCTTTCTGTTTTGTAACTTGAATACAAGACATAAATAATTTTTTTATTTAGTCTCCACTAACAGTCACTTCCTCAAAAACCAGTGATACTGTTAAAGCTAAAATTTCGAAGAAAGGGAAAACTATTGACGCAGCGGACACAACGAGGAAAGCGAAGCTGTCAACGAGCAAAGCACTCAAAGACCACGACGTTGATACAGTTCGTGCTGCTTCGACGAAGTCTGCAATCAGCCCCGTGAAAAGTCGCTCTACTCCGAGCCTTATATCCAGTAGGCGATCGACTGCACTCAATGATCGCACATCAACCAAAATGGTGACACCAACGTCTGCACCTCATACAAAGTCTAGGAGCAGCCGAAAGTCCTGTTTGAAATTGATAGAGTCACAACGGCCGCCCTATTGTGAGCGTTGTATTAAGTGAGTTCTTCTGTCTCTATTACTAAACGTTGTTTGAGTTTTCACTCTGCCTGCTTCAGATGCGGAGTTTCTCTGTCAGCGACGTCCACGTCTAGCAATACGAGCACTAAGAAAGCCACAAATTCGACAACGTGTATGCACTTTGAGTCTCATGATAATAGCAACATCGATGAAATTCAATGAAATAAGAAAATTTCAACAAGCAGAGAGTGATTTGTCTACGCTAGCAATCACATATTTAACAAATACTGATTGAAACAGCCCACTTCTTAATGAAAATATAACAATATAACAGGAAGAGGGGCGCGTGTGGCGCAGTGGTTGGAGGCGCCACCGTGACACGAACGTGGAATCGATTCCTGCGCTCATGGCCCACCAAGCCTGCCATCCCTCCGGGGTCGGCAAATTGGTACCAGACTTGTCTGGGAGGATAGCAGCACTGGCTCGATACATCGGCAGGCCACCGCGAGGCATTGTAAGAGCCAGATATGCATTCAATCATCTCCAACGATACTTAATGAAGTCAAATGCATGGTGCATCCCTCAGGGAGCTTTATCCTTTATAACAGGAAGACATATTCCCTCACCATTCGAATAGAAAAAAGACAAAGAAAACAACAAAGTCCGAGGTAACTCCAGAATGATTTTTGTATTGCATATACACTGTCCAGCTGGCGTTCGATAGTTCAACGGATCAACTAAGACCGTCGTTTTGGGTGCCGGATGCGCATTGGTTGCAGGCACTGAATAATACGTCCATAGTCGGCTGGCTAGTCCTCAACTCAGACCAACCAAGCTTCTCATCTTTATGGAATGGAAAATTGATTACAAACACGTCTGAAATCACTTGGCTGTTTCCAATCTACAAAAGCCGGTGAATGGATATGGTGATCACCTGGAAACGCTCTATTGCCGCTCTCGCAAGATTCCTGAAAGAATCTTCTCGAGTAGTCTTCATAGTCATTCATGACGGTGATAAAATCTTCAAGCAACAGTCAGATCTACACAAAGATCCAAAAAGCATCATGAGTGAGGGATGCGAGAAAACGAATAGAATAGAATAAGTGCTAGAGTCTGCACCAATTCAGATAACGGGCTATGGAGGTTATGAAAAAAAAACCATCCTTGTGGAGCTTCCGATAGCCGAACATGAACAAAATACTGCTTGGCGCAACTGCTTGGTCGTTATAATTTTATGAACTCTGCTTGAGCGATCGTATCACTGTTTCACTGTTATGTCTCGTAGTGTGACCAAACCTCATCTGACCCTAAATAAATCTTCTATAAGCAAAAAACATCAAATTCATTCATTTTCGCATTTATCTAAGTTGTTCAGCAAACGATCGTACTTCTATGTTAACAAGTCCATCCGTCGATAAAAGGCTGTTAACGCCACCTTGTGAGAATGGTGAGTGTTCCGGAAATCCGTAATGGTAAGAATTCGAAAAAGTGATTTCGGCTTTATCAAATTAGGAAGGGCCATAATGTGTGTTTAGTTGTTCAGCAAACGATCGTACTTCTATGTTAACAAGTCCATCCGTCGATAAAAGGCTGTTAACGCCACCTTGTGAGAATGGTGAGTGTTCCGGAAATCCGTAATGGTAAGAATTCGAAAAAGTGATTTCGGCTTTATCAAATTAGGAAGGGCCGTAATGTGTGTTGCAGTATGGCGTAGCGTGCAGTTCTTAATCTTGCCCTAGTGGATCCGAAAAGTTATAAAAAGACCTCAACATCGTTTTTACTCATCGTGCATAATATTTTCTTCTGCATTATGTAGGGCTAAAGTTCTTGGCTCCAGCAAAGCTCTTTCTTCAAGCTGTACGATTTCCGATAGCTAATTCATCTATTGGCAGATTTATTCCAATCACAATAACTTCTTCCAATTCCATAAGTTGAAACGAAAGGCGATCGATGAAGCAATCAAGCATTACTGTAACATCATTATCAGTAAGATTAATGGCGTGTTTTCATAGAAGAGATAAGTAATGAGAGGGTTGGTCACGGGTGTGCTTCACTTTCATTTTCTGTGTGAGTCAAAGGACGTCGTTCATTTTCCACACATAAAACAATCAAACCCAGCAAAACAACTTTAAACAGCAACATTTTATCAACTACGATGTTTAGAGGTTTAGTCTCCACACTTATTATTAAAACCTTCATTTTCCACACATAAAACAATCAAACCCAGCAAAACAACTTTAGACAGCAACATTTTATCAACTACGATTTGTTTAGAAGTTTAGAGTCTCCACACTTATTATTAAAACCCACCATAAAATCCTTAATGCGGTTTACACTAAATTCATAACAAAGCCGTAAGGCATGAGTGTGGCCAGCAAAATAAAGCTGGAAGCAACCCATTACTAACGGGTAGCCCTGGTGAGTAAGGAAATACCGCTTTACTAGAAATAGAAGCAAAACTAGGAAACAGTAAGGAGGGACGATTACAGCATAGGTGGTATTTACGTTAATAATGCAAGAGGGGCGGGTGTGGCGCAGTGGCTGGAGGCGCCACTGAGGCGCACACGTGAAATGCGCCCAGGGCTCACCAAGCCTTCCATCCCTCCGGGGTCGGCAAATTGGTACCTGAGTTGTCTGGGAGGATAGCAGCACTGGCTCGATACATCGGCCGGCCACCGCGAGCCATTGTAAAGGCCAGATATGCATTCAATCACCTCCAACGATGCTTAATGAAGTCGAATGCATGGCGTATCCCTCAGGGATTGATCAACGCCGAGAGTTTTATCCTTTATCCTTTTAATGCAAGGATAGCTTCCGTCAACATTTCTAGTACTGACAAGTAATGCGACCGAATCACCACAATCATAAGCGCTTCCCTAAACTTTCCTGAAAGCCCACGAAAAGGTTGCGCTTAATTTTTTTCGTTAAAACTGATGAGCAGCGGCTTATGTTATTTGCTGACTGCACATTCTTCGAAAAATTCCATAAAGTTGTGTTTCCAGAGTCGAGTTCTTACAAACGATCTAAATCGTCACGTAAAATGAAGGAAAGAAAGAAAAAGGAATTAAAGAAGGAAAAAAAGAAAGAAGAAGTGGGAACTTTTTTTGCATGCAGTTAATCAGTACAACCGACATACATAGCGAATTTTTTGATGTGGAACGTAGTGAAAAATACAGGAAGCTGAGAAGGCCACTCCGTTTCCCGAATGGAGGGAAAGGAGTTGAGCTTACCTCCCATGGCTACAAAGAGAGCTAGCTCACAAAGCTATATACCTATTCAGCACTTAAAAACTTGTGCGCTTTCAGTCAATAAGTGTCGAACTTCCGGACACCAATATTCCCACCTACACGCTTCCGACGGTTTCGAGTTATCAAACTGCGGATAGAAAGCCCTGGTAAGCAGGAAAAATGTATTTATTATGTTGCTATGTTGCCATTATGTTGCTGAGATATTTGCAAAACTCCGGACCGCTGGTGTATACAGTGGAGACCGAACACGCTATTACCCTTTCCGGGGGCTAACGCGTTCACCACCACACCATGCGAGAGTCTTTCATTTCGCCTGTCTCTCAGCAGTGTTATTGACCTACAGACGTTATCAGCAATCACCCATCAACGGGATTGATCTGGGAAGCACATATGGTATTTATAGTTTACCCATTATCACAAGCTGTTTCAGCTTTGGGCATACGGACATAAATTTCGATGCGAAATTCCAAATGAAGGATCTTCACGCCAAGATTGAGCATACGTTACTTGTTAGCGCTTATTTCATCGATAAAAAGGTGTCAAAATTGGCCTTGAATAGGAAACCTTGCAGGTACCACCAATGGTTTCATAAATAGATTTCTTCTAGAACTAATTCAAAAACCATTAAACAATTCTTATTTCAAATAGGTCAGCTCCATTAGCAAACATTACGTCATTAATTCGAAGGCATCCACCTGTCCTAGCTGTGTTTTCATCAGTTTTTTCCGCAACTTCCGAGGAGCGATATTCACTGCTGATTCCAGAAAGCGCTAATAAACTCCATTTTCCACCGCAGTATGTCACATAAGAAAACGGACAACGCAGAGGATCACATTTTCAACGTGATGATTTTAAAACAATATTTTGCGAGGAATTAGCAATGGAAAGCTCGTTTGAACCTTGCAGTGGCATATGCTCACCTGGGCTTCCGGATGGAATTACGGAACGCCTTCCAAATTTGGCACATTGTTCTGAGAGGGTGAATCCTTGCTGCATCGCTGCGCAGAATCAAAATTTATCTCCACCGACAAAACATCGATGAATACGGGAATCCTTAGGCATTACGTACATTATTTCGAGTGCTTTACCATTCCCGATCAATTTTTTCCTTTATATTAATGGAAATCCTCAATTTCACAAAGCAGAACTGGGTACTGATGTTCTGCTTAGAGGTGTGGTGACACTTGAAAGGTTCGAGAAAAGGGTGACGGTAGCAATAGAGACAAATCGCATCCACTGTTCGTTATAAATGTTTGCGAAAACCTTCATATATGATATCTGGATGAGTTTTACCTTTACGAATCGTCAGGCTCATGACACAATTTAAATTACATCAGGGTTTTGTTGATTGGGGAACTCTTTCGCTTCTCTGTAGTTTTAAGATAGCCCAGCAACGATGTTTCGGGATAAAACATCATAACTACCCACTGCTATGGTGGTTCGGATGGATACTAGGAATATTAACAGGCTAGCGAATTGTGAGTTTTGTTAGCGCGCCGTCCATGACGTAGGTTCGCTCGAAGAAGTTGAATTTCCGTGGGAAAACACTAACCTTCTACATAGTGGAAGCAGAGCAGAATAAAAATAACATCACAGTCCTCGACCGACGAACAGTTTCTCGCTAGTGTAGGAACTACAAGGGTGTGGTACGAGTTTTATGTGCAACAATCCAAAATATTGAAGAACCGGCCAACTCATCAATTAGAGACCATCGTACTTAAGAACATATAGAGATGTTTTCTACTCTCTGATTCTTTGATCCTCATGTTCTTTCGAAGAAACGTTTCTCCAAAAAACACCCCAACAATTCAGGTTGTAGTCATCGAATGGCGTCAAAATTCAATCGAAAGTCTTCTTCTGATGCAACATTGTTATCGAAGTCGAATAAAAAATTTTCGAACGCTTTTCGTGGGTATTCTTCTCATTATCTGGAATAAGAAAAATGAGAAATATGTGTACTTAACAATAGGCAGTGGTACATGGTAACAGTAGATAAGGACAAAAAAAGCTTAACGCGCACAGTTGTGATCGTTAACCTTCGTCACAGATATAATAACGAGATAGTAATATAATATAGTTGGCGCATGTAGCATTGTGGTTAGAAGCACCTTGCAATACACACGCGGTCCTTGGTTCGATTCCTCGTTCCGGGTTCACCAACCATCCATCTGTCTTAGGATTCGGCAGATTGGCGTCAGATCTATCTGGGAAGAGAGCAGCACTGACTTGATACAGCGGTAGGCCACCGTGAGTCATTGTGTAGGCCAGATATGCATTCGATCATCTTCAACGGTGGTTAGTGAAGTCGAATGCATCGCACATCCCTCAGGGACTGATCATCGCCAAGCGCGGTGACGTTTCATTGGTATGACAGAAATATCAGTGTAAAGTTTATTTCGAACACTAACAGAAATTTAGGCAAAGGACACAACTATGATGTTGAAAGCAACACTCGAAATCCCAGTTGAACGCCGAACCGGTGGTCAACCTAACGCTGACTCAAGTGTTGTTCACAAGGCTAGCCGAAACATTTGCTTTGCCTTTCTCCCAGTTGGTCCTTTTCTCATCTAACGGTTCCATCAGGAACCATCCGTCAAAGGGAATGATATGAGGAGCACAATTTGGCAGTGGACTCAGTTAAGCTTGACTGGACTCAGCGAAGACCGCAATGCTTAATTTTTATTTACCTCGTAAGGGGTAAATGAGCGCTCAAAGTTCACCTAGAGTTCCGCGTTTTGCCTCTATCTTGGCGTTGTGGTTCACATAAGATCCTGCTGTGAAAAAATAATAGACAGTAGGTAAACGTTGAACATAAGAGGAAGAGTTTCTAGCATCGACTTTCTGTTAACCTTGGCATTAGATTACCGATGTGTCGTTTTCTTCTTCAGCAATCGCGAGGTTGTTAAACAGCACACGTTTACTTCCGTGCAAAAAGAACACACAACAAATAGCAGTTGACGTTTCGGCAGTGTAGCCTGGAAGGATGTATTCATAGGCAATTTATTGCGCCAAGCGCTTCAGTAATACAAACAAAAAGATAGAAATCTGAGCGGTAATCACATGATCAACAGCTTCTCGAGTAACTCACCGTTTCCTACGTTCCTTGCTCTAATGTAGAGCAGCCGGACTGAGTCTTGTTTGGTTGATGACTGCACCACCCCACATCAAAAATCAACTCTAAGATACGGAGCTGGATCACATGTTATCACTGGACATTCCTTCCTGCTGTTCATTCTAGCGATCTTGGTATTTATCCAAAAAGTCTCAAGAAGTCTGAACGTTAGTGTACTGGCGTCTGATGTGAGTACAGTGACTTTTATATCAAAATCGTCTCTGCTGTGCTTTTGTATCCTATACGTCCCTAGTGAGACACTTTATCTTGGTTTTCTTTTGTTACCTAGCTGTTTTTTTTATACGGATACGCAATGGTCTGTCCGTTTCTCCAATGTATTCATTTCCACGAAGAAAAACGAATTTTGCGCGAAAGGAGGCGATGGTCCGATTCAGTGGACAATTTTGAGCAACAACATCGATTAGACGAAACCTTCGATTTGTCACGATGTCTATTTCGTTATGACACTCTGAAATGGGAGACTCCCACGTCCACTGTTGAGAGTAGGGCTCCTGGAAATGCCATTACCATAGATGGTCTTCATCGTCATGATAAACTCGGGCAGCAACTCACTCTTATCGTTGTATTCCAATCTGTGGATCTCAGCGTGATTTTCTTCAGACGTTTTTCTGGTTCATGAAGAAGAAAAAAAACCTGATCAACCATAAAATAAAAAAGTAATGATGAAACTCAAAATGCTCATTTTTTAAAATTTACCGTCTACTACAATTTTCACGGAAGGGTACTACGCGAAATCAAGCACAGCGATACTGAGATGTTCGCAAAACGTGGACCCTGGGTCATATCGAATCATGATTTTCTTTTCCCGGGATTCGCGTATTACACGTTACGCCACAGAGGCTCTTGCTCTGCGTTTCTATAAGCCTGTTTTCTACACACTTGTATCTAATGAAAATGAAAACAAGCGAATGCCACTTTTGCGGACTCATCCATCCTAGTGCTCTTGCAAATCTTTGTGAAGATGGGTGATTATCGCATGAAGCAAGAAGGATTAAGTAAATTACGTCCTCTCCTTTGAAAAAGTAAATAAATGAAATAAATGAAAAAAATAAGTGAAAAAATAGGCAAAAACAAAAAATACTTCCTCTTTTTTGTATTCGGAATGCCGTAACAATAGATGATTTCTGGATGTGGTCCGAGATATATGGGGATTACTTAATTGTTAAACACGGCCGCTTAGAATGTGAAGAAGTTTAGTGTTACCGATCGGATTCTAACAGGAAATATTTCGTCGTGGCTGTGATGAACAGTCACCGGCGGTACTCCTCAGCAATGGTTTCTTCGAAAACCATGGGAGAATCATTGCATGCTAACTTTTCAAAAGCAAAGAAAGATAATGGTGAAGCATCTCTAGCGTCGCTCAATCTTAAGTAGCTTGTGGAAGAGGCTAATGCAGCGTTACGGGAGCACTCTATTACCTAGTGAGTCATAGGATGCATACCCCTACCCTGTGAAAACCGATCTCTCCATTTTTTCGTAGATAGAAAACTTGCGCCGTACTCGTTCCGTACAATAAAACACTGCATTGCTACTATGACCCCGCTCGTAATTGTGAGGAGTAAATACGCATTCACTCACCAATGCAATGCTGATATATATTCGCATGCATGACGCATCCAGGATTGCTTCCTCCTCTTACTCTTTTATCTCCTTCAAAAACGTCTCGGTATATAATTTCTTTATATGATTTGATTTGTCAAGAACTGGACATGACTAAAATGTTCTAAAAAAACACCCTTAGTTTTTCAAAAACCTTTAACCTCACGTATTAGGGTTCCTTGCAACGATCAACTGGCTCGCATGAAATCTTGCGCCTCTTTCAGTCTGCCTCTGATGTTCACTTCCAGTTAAATAAGAATGTTGCACTCATCCGTTTCGAACGAATAACGGGATCAGTGACAAGTCAGGGCGAAAAAGTCTGGTTTTCACTTCTTAACGCGCAAATTAACTTATCAGATAACCGTTGCATGACAAAATGGTGCCGAAAACCAGGTGACAAAAATACCCTCACTTCACACCCATTACACACAAAGAGGCCGCTTCTAAGTATATAAGCCTCTAAGCGGCTGTTTTTCTTTCAGTGAAAGACATGTAAAAACGGTAAGATTTTCCAGGAGCTGCTGGCCATTTGATTACCATTGCGGTTTTCACCTTCTGTTTGTGTTATTGAAGCTTTTGGCATAATAAATTGCGTATCCTTCCAGGTTCTGAAGAAGACGATACTGCCGAAACCTCAACCACTATTGTATTGTATGCAATTTTTTTGTACGGAAGTAAAAGTGTGCCCTACAACAACCTTGCGATTGCTCAGAAATACAACGAAACATTTATAGGCGAAATAGTTATTTCTTCCTACTTTTCTTCCTTCCATTGTCATATTTTTATCGTTGATGAGAGGTTATGCTGCACAGTAATACAAGCTCGCTGGTTCGACCACATCGGACACATTAGGGACTCCAGTGACTTGAAGCCTACGGAAATAGCTCCGAAAAAAATCCACTGAGCCCGAAGAACTCACAGATTACATGAACTTTGTTGAAAACGAAAAAAATTGTCGTGATGATCCCAATAAGTGCAAATGGCAACATGCGGTCATTCGAGGAGACGGACCGCTGAAGAAGACCTGACTCGACACGAAGGCGAAGCCGCCACATCGAGGCGAAAGACAAGCGTGGACCATCGACTCGGATCATCGGCTCTGATGAAGACGAAGACGTCGAAACGTTAGCCGATAATAAATATTATTATCAACCTCGTGTAAGGTCATCAAGGAAAAAATACGGTATAGAATTCTTGAAGTAAAGCCCCAGATGTGTTCTAAATTTGCTCTGACACGGCAAGAGACATAAATATGTAATACGGACGCTAGATAATTCGGCCACATTTGTAATATTCTAAAGTGGTTTTGAGGGCGAAACTACTAAAGTGGACGATGTCCTAAGTGCTAGGAAAGCACAGTACAACATCTGCAACATAATACAATCATTTCTTGGTCAATCCCACATCTTCGTGAGTTGTTTGAACATTTCTCACACAGATCACCCCATCATTTATTCTCAGTTCTGGCTGGCGGACTATGATAATCAGTTTCTTAGTTGTTAGTGATCAGTATGACAAGCTCTGATTGAGCTAACAAAAACCGAAAAACGTTTAACGGATAAATATGCATACGTTGCAATTATCCGAAACCATGACTAGTGATTAGAAGACTACATCACTAGGAATTCGTGATATCTAGAAAAAGTATGAAGTAAAACGCTTACGGAGCGGATAGCGGAATGATAGTGATGCCGCTCATCACGGACATGATGCTGGTTTGATGCCGCACTGAAATAACCCAGCCCTTCACCCATGCGGGGACGGGAATTTGCTGCCAAACTAGGATTACCTCCCTCTATTCAGTTTGGGAAAACTCTAGAGCGGCTATCACAGTGACTGGAGAGAGAATCGACTCGACTGCCGTTCAACGACATCCATCGAAAATCTTCAACCACTAGTAGAACCTACACGTGAAACTACGAATACTTTCATGAATGATAGGGCAGAGAGAGAATTGAATCGAACGGAAGAAGTGCGGAAATCTGCAAAGTAAATATGAAAGAAGGTCATGCAAAAACAAAAAAAAATACTTTGTAAGAAATTAGAGTTTTTCCACCATTCGCAGGTCTTAACGAGTTATGGACTTCCTGATAAGAAAGAAGCAGTGAAACAATTTACAAAACGAGAATCATATTTCTAATTCGTTGGGAAGAAGCATTTCACAAAAATGTCTCAACGAGTGCGGTGGGTAATTAATGTAATCCAATGTTTCCACTTCCAACCGTTTACCGTCTCAACGTAACTAGGTGTTCCTGGGTTTCGGGCTACCATGTACAGCGGGGGGATTCATCTCCCAGCAAGATCTCCCAAGCTGAGCAGGAGTCCAGCGTTTCCATCAGGAAGACCAGCTAGGAGTAAACCCAGTCCCAGAATCCCGTGGCCAATCTCCCTCTGAATCACACGGGCAGTCACTGCCTGTGGTGGTGCCGGTCTGAGGCAGACTTCGCCCAAGCTGACCTCTGGACTCCAGGTTAACACAATGGCTAAACCAGCAAAACTCTGAAAAATCCAGAATATGCCGGAGCCCGTATAACTAGTGAGGACGGGCCGTCCAAGTATCCAAGTAAGTAAAGTTTTCAGTCTCCATATGTGCACTGCTCTCAAACAGATACGTGTGAAACTTTTGAGACATATCACTGCCACAAGTGCTGCTCCGCCGCTATCTTCAATCCTAAATTGTTACAGAACGTTTCTGATCGGCCTTGTACTTTTCCATGGTGAGCCACTTTTATGTCGTTAAAATTGCGGAGAATTGTACTCAGCATTTAATAAAGCTAAAAGAATAAAGCTCTCGGCGTTGATCAATCCCTGGAGGATCGCATTTCATGTGTGTGTCGCAATGACGCCTCCAACCACTGCGCCACACGCGCCCCCAGCATTTATCACTCCAGCATTTAATATTCCCAAATAATACAATGCCAAGCATGCAGAAATGTAATACTGAACGATTTTCCAATCAAACTTACGGTCCTGTTGACTTCTTAAAACCATGTTGGTAAGTGTGTTTTATTCCCAAATACTTTGCTTAACTGTTCTACCATTTCACTTATGTTGCTCCGCCTCCCAAAGAAAAGCTCAAATTTCGAGGAAGAAATAATAAAAATCAAAGAGAAATGAAAAGCAAATGTTTTAGGCAATGTTTCATGCCTCAACAAAACCAATACGATTAGCTTTAACATAACTAATGTGAGTTTTTGTCGCTGCTGTTTTCCGACACTACAATTTTATTCACGAATAAGCTGATCGGCGGACTTCACCTTCCTCAGAGTCTGGAAAGGTCAAGTTGACAGCAATCTATTCGGATACACACCTCCATAACCAAACAGAGAAAACACTAGACCAAGATTTCAATCACATAGAACACAGCTTTGCACATTCATCGCCTTCCATGAGATTTTCACTGAGTATATCCCGTGGTGACCACCCGCATAGAATTCAAATGGAAGTGAAATGTGTCCCTCCCATCAGATTAACAGGCTTATATGCTGCCCAATATCATGCGTGATAATGAGGTGTTCTTCGGCGCAGTTCATTTTCGGATTTCTGGAATTAATCCAGAACGCCTCAAGAGTTTTGCGCACTTGTGTTCTCGATTCGTGTGCGAGGATCGTGAGCCGTACTTCAAAGTCCTCCCCTTTGTTCCTGGGTCCCATGTGTGCCTAGTCAGTTACGGAAAAAAGCCCCGAGTGGAGAACTCATACAAAGTCGAGCATTTCACGTACAGAATAACACCTCGCTTTTGCTCGACAAGAATGCGAAGAATTAAAAGATGTATAAAATGTTAAGCTTGTACGCTTTTTCGAGCGATGTTCCAAAAGAGGTGATAACACTCCTCAGAGGAAAGATGGTAGCTCATGGGTATGTTGATGTTCGCCAAAGTTTCGAAAGGAGCTCTCGTGCCATGTTAATAGAGCATATTCCTTCGTTTTGCTATAAAAATCAAATACAATTTTACTGATGTCGACTGGAATGGAAGGAATTTGGCCCTAGTTGAAGATTAACCTCGCTGTGACCGTAGAAGAGCAAAAAGTGACATATTTCATAGTGCTACGTCCTACGGCAAATCCGTTCCAAAGACGATATAAGTTCCTACTGAGCACAGTAGTTCTAGAAGGAAATATCAAAAAACAAACAACAAATCGAAATTACCGCTATCCCAAACAAGTTTATTTCCTTGGTACTTTTAGGTGACGTTTGATCGTCTCATAATTTGCTGGAAAAAGCCGTCTACCGCAATTTCACACTACAAAGTAGCGCTATAAAATTGCTTCTGGAAGTTGTCCCATATATATTTAAAAAGTTTTCAATTTCAAATTACCACACTTTTCAGTACTAATTGAATAACTGTGAAATTTTTCCCTAGGTGAGATATCGCATAGCTGATGAACAGATGGAATTTGTTACGAGAATCGTTTCTGGTGAACGAACCAGCGACGTCATTAAATTCCTTCCACCAGCGACAAAAATCGAGCTAAGTTTTAATTCGGACCTAGATATTCTATTGCACACTTAGGAACTTAGGACCAATATTAATGGTAATTTTGCCAATATTGCTCAGATTGTGGGAATGATACTTGTCAAGTTACGGTTTTCCTTAATGAACAAACAGAAGCTGTTTGTGCAGCATTTATTAAAGGATAAAGGATAAAGCTCCCGGCGTTGATCAATCCCTGAGGGATGCGCCATGCATGCGACTTCATTAAGTTTCTTCGGAGGTGATTGAATGCATACTGATCTTTACAAAGACTCGCGGTGACCTGCCGATGTATCGAGCCAGTGCTGCTATCCTCCCAGACAAGTCTGGTACCAATTTGCCGACCCCGGAGGGATGGAAGACATGATGAGCCATAGGCATGGAGATCGGTTTCGCATATGTATGTCGCAGTGGCTCCTCCAACCACTGCGCCACACGAGCCGTGCAGCATTTATTAACATACAATAACTGACGTCTCGACGGTTTCGCCTTCATCAGGTCCGTTTTGTTCTTCTTAAGTCCTCCGATCATTGTTAGAGACCACGGAGATCACCCGCACTGAATCTTACAAGGATGAGAAAGGAAAGAAAACATTTGTCATCCAGAAAAGAAATATTTCTAACTCATGTAAGACTTCTTCAGGGTAGTCTCCAAAAATGATCAGAAGACCTAAAAATTACAACAGACCTCTGAAAAAGGCAAAACCGTCGAAACATCAGCTGTTGTATAATAATAAATGCCGTAATAAAAATCTCGTCTTTTCCGGCCAATGAAAACAGTGAATTATTGATCATTACCGAAGTCAGTAGAGAGCCGGTCCTGGAATTTACTTATCAATTGCTGGCATACTCAACGGATCGGACAGTGGATCCATCCACGATCATCGAATTAACACTGTTAGCATGACAAAGTAAAAAAACGTCAACTAGAGGAAAGTGGACCAACTACACTTTCTCGAAAATGTTTTCCGAAGATTCACAAATACCGATTTCACAGAACGTTCTCTGTTATCCCCATTTTGTTTAACCGTCGTTAAAGGATAAAGGATAAAGCCTCGGCGTTGATCAATCCCTGAGGGATGCTCCATGCATTAGATTTAAGTTGGAGGTGATTGATTGCATATCTGGCCTTTACAATGACTCGCGGTGGCCTGCCGATGTATCGAGCCAGTGCTGCTATCCTCCCAGACAAGTCTGGCACCAATTTGCCGATCCCGGAGGGATGGAAGACTTGGTGGGCCATGGGCGTAGGAATCGATTCCACGTGTGTGTCGCAGTGGCGCCTCCAACCACTGGACCACACGGGCCCTTTAACCGTCGTTAGGAACTTCAAATATCACAAACGCCTACTTGGTCGTATAACGTTCCGCGTGTGTACCACGAACGCTATGCTTTGGTTTCAATAGAATAGAATGTAACGCGTACAACTAGAGGAACAATGATTATAGTTTATCATAAAGACTCTGCATAGTAGATATGATGCCGTTCGTAGCCATCGTAGAAGTACAACCATTATACTTGGTCAGCAGTGAAATGAAGTAGAAATGAATAGGGACTTACGTTTTGACTGAGGCCTTTAGTGGTGCTGAATCAATTGTTGAAATGACTAAAATGACCATAAATGACACAGGTGGCATGTTACATCATTCCGCACGAGGCCACTCATTAATGCAGATCAATGGAATCGGATAGATGCATACCATTATAACGTTGCTCAAAAAGGCTATGATTCCGGTCAAATTCCGTTTCATATTAATATCTACATAGTGCTCACTACAGATCGGATTGTCTATGAGGAGTGCGAATGGCTATAGTGAGGAGAATTTCCGAAATACCTCCACACATGGTGAGCAGTTGGTTGATAACTTGCAGCGCAGCCAAGCAAGACGAATGTACTTTCAGCATTACCACGTACTGATTTCAAATTCGGGTACGCGTTTATTAAACCGCTCACTAATTCTGATAAAATTTCTTGACAAACTTTTATTTTTGCTCTATAGACGATGAGGGTGATGTTCATATGTTTTCAGGTGGATCGGAAGGGAGAAAGAGGTATTTCATGTTTCCTTATCGTGATGAAATAACGTTACCATTCTCTTATCTGTCACTCAGTAGATCCACTAGAATCGTCGCCATCCTGAAGGTATGGATATCCCATCCTCATTAGTTGTGCGTGTCCCAGCAAAACTTCCATTTTTATGCAGCTTTGCTGGCTTAGCCACTGTGGTTCTCTACAGTCCCGAGGTCAGCCTAGCGAAAGCCTAACCCAGGTCATCACCATCACAGGCAGTCGCCGCCCTTGTGGATCAGAGGAAGCTTTGTTACCATGCGACTTGTTTCATAACAAAACGCTGGTGGATCCTTGTGTCGGCTTACTCTTAACTGGGCTTCCTGATGGAAACGCCGGACTCCTCAGCTTGGGAGGCCCTGCTGGGGGGATAAATCCTTCGTTTGTACGTCGGAGCCCGCCACCGAATAACACTTCCCAGCCACTACGAGGCTGTAAACCGTTGGGAGGACCTAGAGGGATACTAGCCTCAAAGTAACAACTCTTATCTTTTCCCATCTTACTATGACGTAAGGACGTAAGCGGCATTTCAAGGAGGGCTACCCCATGTCTGTGAACACCCACCATTCATATAGAAAATGTAAGCGATTATTAGCAAAAACTATTAACAATCATTTATCACGATCAATTTGCGGCAACTTCTTTAGGAACTGCTACGTTTCAAAGTTAGTGTCAAAGGAACATGGCGTGATGTGATCGAAGTGAACTACATACCGGAATGGGTGAAGCAGTATCGTTTAACACGAGTAGATGAGGTATCGTTTATCCCGAATATTGTATAAAGTATTGGATAATTGTTAAACCTATTATGTCCGACAGAACTTGTGTAGGTTCATAGTTAAATGGGGCTTACACGCTAAAATAAAAACATTCAGTACTAGGTAAAAATTTCAGAAAGGTGAACGAAAAGTTGTAAGAGCTGGTTCGTATACTTCGCAGTGGAAAACGAAGGTAAGGTTACGTTTGATGTGATGATATGTATCGTAGACGGAAGCGTCCAGTTTATGGGGTACTAAGGATGGAGCTTTGACGGTCTAATCAACGTGTTCTCTGGAGTGCCGAGGTCAGTCTGACCGAAGCTTTTCTCAGGTCGTCACCAAGACAGGCGGTTTCGCTGGTCCTTGTGGATCGGAGGAAGATTTGCCACCTCTGGGGAACTCCAAATCAACCTCGTTTATGGGTGTTGCTAATGGCATTGATCGATAAAAAATTGCTGAGAGTCAGGCGAAAGGAAGGACCCGCATGGTGTGGTGATCAGCACGTTAGCCGCCAGAAAGGGTAATAACGCGTTCGTTCCCCACCACAGACACGTCCGGAGTTTTGCAAATATCTCAGCATCATTGTGGTTATAACACGCATAATACCCTGCCGTGAAAATCTGCAATAGCAGTAAATGAAAAGTGAACATCATCGCATCATATTCATTAACAAGTCACAAAACCGTCGGACTCTGGTGATAGAGGCGTTTTGTTTGCCGTGTGCGCATGCTGGCTGGACTATCTTGTTAATAGACACGTAAATGAGGTGGACTAGATTTGAACAAAGAAGAATGGTGAAACAAGAATGAGATGACAGCTCCATCTAAGAGAAGTAAACAATCAATACCTATACTTCCTGTTGAGCTCATTCTACAATGAAGGAAAGCCAGCACTATTGTCGTCCGTAATCATATGGTCTACTTGTCGCCAACTGAGAGGGTCTTAATACTCTTTGCTTAGCAATCCCACTATTTTTTAATAGAGTAGAATCATGCTGTTATTTGAAACTGACGACTATTCCATAACACACAAATCATTGCACAATTTTGACTCCGCAAAAAATGCTTATCACTCACCTAAATTTTGGTCCGCAAAATCTCTAGCTTCAAACTGGACTGCACAGCCTGGTCTCCATCATCAAATTTATACACCGGAAATCGCTTAAAATCGTCGTTACTAATGAAAACGGATCGTCGACCGGAAGACGATAGACCGTACTTCTAGATAAGAAGGTTCCCAAAAACAATCTTGGAAATGAAGCGAGAAAAATCCACCAAGGTCATGAAAACAACTGTTCAGTAGCCTATAAATTACAGCAATGGCGAATTTCATTAAGGATACAGGCTATCACTAAAGTCATAATGGTGCGTCACCAAGTTTTTAACCTTTGTCTACCATCAACAGATATTCGACAATAGCCAGGATCGACCTCCTATTAACCTCGGCATTAAATTATGAAATCGTCGTTTTCTCTCTCAGCAATCGCGAGGTTGTTAAAAAGCATACGTTATTTAGTTTCGGCAGAATCGCCTTCTTCAGAGCCTGGAAGGGTACACCAATACGCAACTTGCCAGGTCAAGCACTTCAACAACACAAACAGAAAGATGAAAATCTGATTGATGACTACAAGATCTACGACTTCTCGAAAAAACCCACCGCTTTTTTCACCTGTCTCCCACAGAGGAAGAACAGCCGCTCAGAGTCGCGTATGGCTGACGACTACAGCACCCTCCGTCAGATATTCGACAGTTTTTCGTCAACACTTTTAAACCAGGATGTTAGTGCAACCTACACAATAGTCATCGTGCCTCCACATCAATGAAGCCTTACGTGAATTTCTCACAACTTCGTTTGAGAAAGTTGGATTACACAACATAGTTGCCCCGTTACAGGCTGAGATGAGTGATTCATCGTCTAAGAATATAAATACCTCTAAGTGAATCGACAATTAATCGACTCAGCATTAATCGCGAGACACTTGAAGAACGAAGCGAAAACATAGAGGAATAGTAAATTTGTGAATCTAGTGTAAGGAGTGGTCGCAGGCGCCCTGCAACACACACGTGAATCGATTCCCGCGCCCATGGCCCATCAAGACTCCCATCCCTTTCAGGTCGGCAAATTGATACCAGACTTGTCTGGGAGAATAGCAACACTTGCTCGATACATCGGTAGGCCGCGCGAGTCATTGTAGAAGCCAGATATGCATTCAATCATCTCCAACGATACTTAATAAAGTCGAATTCATGGCGTATCCCTCAGGGATTGATCAACACCGAGAGCTTAATCCTTTTTTTTATTGGAAGTAGCCATGGATCTCTTTCATAGAGGAATCTCATGCCGGTTGTCATGAGGCAACATAGCACGGCCTAGGTGGCGGATAGGAAGATAATAACGGACCAAAAGCAGCCTCTGCTTCCCTGGGACGCAAGTGGATTCAGAGGATAGGCTCCTTGTTTCTGCTGCGCCGATGGGGGGAGGGGGGCGGTTAGGAGTCGCCTCCAACAAATAAGCTTCCATGTCCACTCTGGGAGACCCTGGCAAGCTACCCGTGAGTATACCCATCCCTCATGTTCAGAACCCAGCAAGCTATGCGTGGGTATCAAAAGCTCGATGCAGGCAAGGAAACGGGCCTCATTTTCCTGACCCCGAAAAAGCCACCAATTCAGCATCGTTGGGTACGACGAGTACGGAGAGGCTGCTAAAATTTCAGGGCTAATGTAAGTTGCCTGGATCGCAAAGAACTAAGATGACTATTTATATCTACGAAGTACGTTCACTTGAATCTGAGTCCTCGATAGAAGACTTGATAATGCAGGCACTAAGGATAGGGTACGATGTCATCGGATTCGCTGAAACGAAAAAGTGGCATTCATTTAACGCTGCCTATAATACCGGAGAAGAAGTGTTCCTCAAACATTTGACAATAGAGGAGTCGGCGGCGTCAGGGGTGCCTGCGTTCTCAACACGAGTTTGGCCATGAACATCGATTCGTTCAAACAATTAACGACTCGAATGTTGCCTTTGCTTTTGAAGAGATGTAGATCAACACCGGCTCTGACAATCTTCGTGGTTTACGCACCGACATCAGTCCATGACAAAAACGAAGTGGAAGTGTTCTGTACGGACTTGTTCTACAAAGAAGACCACACATTCTTCAAGATGACCAATGAAGATTTTAAACCTAAGATTGGACCCAGAAGAATATCCGTAGAACGTCATATTAGAGCCCACCGATTAGAATGGAACGACCAGGGTGAGGTGCGGTCTGAGTTCATCGTAACAGCAAAGACCATTTATGGAAACTCGCAATTCAAAAGCTCCACTGGACGTGAGATCCGAAGTTTTTGCCTACATGATGTCGTTGTTGTCCCAAAAATTTTACACGCGATCACACCATCGCTTCCTTCGTGCAAGATTTCATTCCTCGTCGAAAGAAGAAAAAGCCGCTAAATTCAAGAAGCGACTCTCGAAAATCATCACAAGCCGCGACTTGTTCAGTTTCATTCATGGTTCAGACAGTTCTCAGACGGCTGTTGAGAAGATGGCGTTCCTTCTAACGTTGACGAGGCTTACGATCCGCCAATGCAACATATTCATGTAGGCACTATGGAAGCTGAATGTTCGAAAGCCACCAAGAGACTTCTGCTTTCAGAAGCACTCGAGGTGATATACCAATGTGGAATCGCACGAACTACAGGCAACCGCGCGCTAACGTAGGAACTGGCAAAACATTGCAAACAGACGATAAAAGACGATCTTAAAGAGAGAAGAGCAGCAGTTATGGTCGAGACTACAAAAGCAGTGAAAAGCATTCGCAGAGTCCACTGAAGCTTCAACAACTATAAAACCAAAATGACTGCACCGCAACCGCAGAGAGAACATTTACACCTTCCGGAAAGGCAGTGGAGGAAATCATTCATGACTACTGCTCCGACTTCTTCAGTAGTCACCTGACTCCCCCTCCATGCGAAATAAAGGAGGATGGATATGTTGTCCCACAGATTCTCCATGATGAAATTCAAAATGCTATTTCACTGGCGAAAAAGCGAGCAAAACTAGTCACAACATCTGCTTACCTGAAAACCCTTCCGCCAGTCCTCGTAAACACACTGGCTCGGCTCTTCACACGTTGCTTATCAGAATGCAAGGTTCCTATTAAACACAAGACCAGCAAGACTGCATGATGGCTCGATAAGAATGAACTCTACGAGATCGGCAACTCTGCTTGCTGCCTGCCTTCTACAAAATTTTCCGGTAATTTTCAGTCAATCATCGTAAACAGCATTGACAGAACACTGGACGAAGGACAGCCACGTGAGCAACCACGGTTTCGAAAGGATTCAGTACGATGAACCACATCCACACGATGACAAGACTCACTGAAGTATTTCGAGAGTACGGAAGACCGCCCTGTTTCACTTTCATCTGTTTAAAGAATAAGGAAGGCTCTTGACTCAGTTGAGATTGAAGTAGTCATGGAAGCCCTAGACAGGCAGGGAGGCCCTCCCTACTCAATGTTTAACGATGCTTTGTGATCTGTTTAAAAATTTTACCACGAAGTTATTAGCATTCTACGACGATATTAACATCTACGTCAAAAGAGGGGTTCGGCAAGGGGATACGTTCCTTTCCTTGGTCCAGTTTTCATCTTCGCTTTCATACAACACCGGTCACTTCCATAAACTGAAGTCGCAAGGAAGGAACGAAATGGAAAATCTTCCATTAGTTATCTACGCAGATTTATAAGAAAAACGTTGTTTAGGTGTGCTTGTAATAAAAGCGCAATGTAAAGAAAAATGGATGAAGAGACTTTCGCTGCGTTAAGTGGAAAGAAAATACTCCGCCGAAGCAGTTTTATTTGTGAACAACAGCGGTTATTTTCTAAGGTGACATATGGAACAACATCTATGTAGAAAAAATTCGACCTACGAAAAAAATCATAGCTAGAAAAAGCTCTCTGCAATGGATGAACGTAGCTGGAAAGTTAATCATATAATCATATATGAGTCACATATGATTCATTTCGACACCGTGTTTTGATACACAGACAACATTCTGCGGGTTATGCATATACTCATTCAGTTGACATGTTTTGCTTCGTTAATCCACTAACGACGACACCTGATTTTGCTATCCACTACGAGAGAAGACGTACAATTTTTAGGCCTTTCGAACAAAGAGCGATGGTTTTTTGAAGATAATACCTTTTACAATAATTAAAATATAATGTAGTAATATATAATTTATAATCTATAATAACAATAATCCTATCCATCTTTTGGGACATTTAGTGCTTGGGGACCAATTTCGGTTCAATTTGAGGTCCTCGGGACCGCAGTTTTTAGCTCAGCCATTATTTCTATTGTGATGCGTGTTACCTTGCACACCATCGTACTCCGGACCACACACCTATAATAACAACAATTTTCCGATAAGAAGAAAACCTGAGTGATTGAGGACAAGACAGGATTCTAGAAGAAACTTCGGCCTATCATTCCTTGAATATGAATGGTGTGTGTGTTATGACTGACCACGTGTTGCTTAAGTGCCTCAGACAAACACACTTCTCTCAGCATTCGGAAGTGTTTTGCAACTCCTGCAGTGTCAGTTTTGGTATTCTTTCTAATCGCAGACTCCATATCACAACTTTGATTCATTATATTGATTGGAATTAAAATAACAACCAATTTCCAGTTAATACCCTCATTCGCCACGGATCTCCCTCATATGAGGGATCTCGAACCGGTTAG
>MQTX01000086.1:2522002-2555007 GCA_009735665.1 Angiostrongylus cantonensis | reverse complement strand
CATACTTTCTGTATTTGCTAGGCGTATTCATGCATGCGTGTGTGGGTGCGTTCTCGCTTTATGCGGATTGTATTCTACGAGTCAATTCGGCCAAAAGCCTGCAATCAAGTCACAGGGAAGTTTATGGGAGGTGGTTATGAGTCCCCTCCAACAAATAAGCTCCACGTCTACTCTGGGAGAGCCTGGCCAGCTACCTGTGAGTAAACTCTCGAGCTAATACGCCAGCGTGGACTCGCACGAGCTCCAGGCTACGGCGAACTAACGTCCGAGCTTACGAAACAATGGAGACAGGCGATAAAAGATCTTAAAGAGAGAAGAGCAGCAGTAATGGTCGAAGCTGCAGCGGCTGGGAAAAGCATTCGCAAAGCCCGCCGAAACTTCGCCAATTACAAGACCAAGATGACTGCACCCCGAAGCCCAGACGGAACACTAACAGCGTCCAGAAAGGCAATGGAGAAAATCATCCGACGTTTACGACTAAAAAGATGTGGATCAACACCGGCTTTGACAATCTTCGTCGTTTACGCGCCAACATCAAACTATGACGAAGAAGAAGTCGAAGCGTTCTACATGGACTTGGAGAGGTTCCACAGAGAAAACCACACATTCTACAAGGTCATCATTGCAGATTTCAATGCCAAGATCGGACCAAGATCGTCTGAGGAACGTCACATTGGAACCCACGGATTAGAATGGAACGAAAAGGGTGAGCGGCTCTCCGAGTTTGTCATGGCGACCAAAACCATCCATGGTAACTCGCAATTCCAGAAGCCTCACTGTCAACGATGGACGTAGGAATCTCCTAATGGAGAGTACCATAACGAAATAGATCACATCATAGTAAATAGGAAGTTTTGCCTAACCGATGTCGCTGTTGTCCCAAAATTTTACAACAGCGTCCAGAAAGGCAATGGAGAAAATCATCCACGATTACTACTCAGATCTCTTCGATAGCCACGTCCATATCACGTCTTATGAAATAAAACAGGATGGATATGCGGTTCCGCCGGTTTTCCATTCCGAAATCCGACATGCCATTTCGCCGGTGAAAAATCGAACAGCACCAGGTCCGAACAGGATAAGGCAAAATTCACACGGACGGGATCAGACCACCGTCTCCTTCGTGCAAGATTTTATTTCTCGCGGAGAGGAGAAAAAGCCGCTAAATGCAGAAACCGAAGTCTTAGAACCACCACAAATTGGGGCTTATTCAACTCATTAGTCGGCTCTTGGAAAGATGCCGTTGTCGACAACATCGACAAGGAATACGATCGGCTCATTGAATATCTTCATTGACTCAATTGAGATAGAAGCAGTCATGGAAGCCCTTGGTAGTTGAGGAATGCTTACTCAGTACATAAGGATTCTTCGTGAGCTGTACAAAAATTTCACAACTAAAATTTCTCCATTCTACAACGATATTAACGTTAACGTCAAGAGAGGAGTTAGGCAAGGCGATACAATCTCGCTAAAATTATTTACAGCCACCCTCCAGAACGTCATGCGAACATTGGAATGGGATAGTATGGGAGTGAAAATCGATGATCGGCCGTTACATCACCTTCGCTTTCCTGGTGGCATCGTCCTTATAAGACCAGACATTAGCCAAGCGGAACGTATGCTTGCGGACATTGATAAAGCATGTGGAAACATTGGCCTTCGACTAAATCTCACAAAAATGATGTTTATTAGAAACGGATTAATTTCGTATGCTCCGTTCACGCTTAACGGAATGAATATATCCGAATGCTCCAGTTGTGCTGGGCTACTCTTGCACGCGATAGGGAAAAATGAAGGATTTACTGGCGCCCGCTCGAGTCACTCGACGATCAACGGGACTACAGGTGATATAGGTGATACCCTCATTCGGGGTACCAGACTTGTCTGGGAGGATATCAGCACTGGCTCGATACATCAGCAGGCCACCTCGAGTCATTGTAAAGGCCAGATATGCATTCAATCACCTCCAACGATACTTAATGAAGTCGAATGCATGGAGCATCCCTCAGGGATCGATCAACGCCGAGAGCTTTATCCTTTTACCCTTTTACCCTTATTCGAGAAAAACTTTGCTACAATGCGTAGAATAGAGCTTTTCCCGGCGCAACGCCTGACACAATACCTCTGTTGGATTGGCTACCATTTGATTAAACGAGTTGTGAGAAAAGGATTCTGTGCGCCAAATCATCAGAAAAAGGTAATCGTACATAGCTCATTTCGCTGCAAATGGGTTAAGCATAAATCACTACTTATTAAGGAGTGAATGAAATCGATTTCGAGATCCGAAAAATAATCCAGATCCATTTATAACTAAGACTTTTTAATTTACTTCACTCGATCAAATAAATCACTACTTATTAAGGAGTGAATGAAATCGATTTCGAGATCTGAAAAATAATCCAGATCCATTTATAACTAATACTTTTTAATTTACTTCACTCGATCAATGTTGCTTGGATGGGATCACTTGAATCAGCTGTAGCACTTATGGTCCTGTTGATCACTGAGTGATCAGAGCGAACTCCACTGAACCTTCCATCTCTCCCAGTCAAGCAAAAGTAGCTCAGTGGCTTCTGCTTACTCCAGAAAATCGTTGAGCATCATATCTTCCTCCTAGGATTTTTGTGAAAAACTCTGGCCATCGGGTCGATGGCCTCCTTGTATTGCGTTTGACATCCCGAGGAATCCAGTCACTAACAGCCCTTGTCCTTCGGTTATCATTCATACGCATTACGTGTCCGGCCCACCTTATCTTCGACTGTTTGGCGTATAGAACGGTATCTTTGATTTTCAATCGTTGACGTAGATCGGAGCTTTGGTTCCCATCCCTTACTTGTGTGAAACGGGATACTCCTAACATCGTCCTTTCGACTGCGTGTTGAATAACGTTGAGTGGTGTTTCATCTTGCTTACTCATCGACCAGGTTTCTGAGTTGTACGTTAAGGTAGAAAGAATCGTGAAGCCGAAGAGGTGGGCATGGAGTCGGCTGTTCTTTGTTCTCTACACTACATCCTCAGTGCTCTTGAAAGCTCCCCAAGTTGCTGGCTTTCTTCTACTCAACTCTGGAGCTACGTTAATTTCCTAACCTAGATGAGCCTATCTGGAGAGTTCGGAGATATCAATCCCAATAAGCGGAAGTGGGGCAAGTGAAACCAATCCATTCATCATGAACATCGTTTTTGTGAGATTCAGTCGAAAGCCGATCTTCTCACAAACGTTGTCGAAATCAGCTGGGAGCATCTGTTCATCCATGCGTTTGGTGTTATAAGAGCGATGTCATCAGCAAAGCGAAGATGGTGTAGCTGCCGACCATCAATTTCCACCCGCATGTTTTCCACATTCCAGTGCTCTTGTAACGTCCTCGTGTGCAGTAGTGAACAATTTTGGCAAGATTGTATTGTTCTGCCTAACATCTCTTTTGACGTCGATGTTAATATCACTATGAAATAGAAACATTTTGTCTCTGAGAAATTTTTATGTAGCTCACGAAGATTCTTTATATACTAAGTAGGGATGCCCTGGCTGCCAACGGCTTCCATGACTACTTCAGTCCGATCTGAATCAGAAGCTATCCCCGGTTTGATGAAAGTGAGAGGTCTCTTGTATTTTCACGACGCTTCAGTGTGTATTGTTATCGTGTAGATGTGGTCCACTGTACTAAATTCTTTTCGGAACTTTGCTTGCTCACAAGCTTGTCTTTCGCCCAGTGTTCTTGCAGTACTGTTTGGACTGACCTGAGTGAAGAGTTTGTAGACGACAGTCAGTAAGCAATTGTGCGATAGGTGTTGATACCTTAGAGGTCACGCTTATTGAGTGATAACAGAAACTTCTAGTCTTTCATTAAATAACAACCGTGGTTTCTGACAGGTAACACACGAAAGCACCAGGGATGTCTGTTTATGAGAACCGGGGATAGGTTCTTCAGGTGTCCAGATGTCGCCCTAAACGGGAGAGATGTTCTTCGATTCCTAACCAACAAAATAGTATGTCGAATTTCTTTAGAGGGGACTACTGGGACAATACATGCAGCCTCCTTTATTCCAGATGAGGGCAGAAAAACTTGACTATAGGAGAGATCTGAGTAATAATGGATAATGATTTTCTTCATCGTTTTTATATAAGCTATAACTACTCCATCTGAGCGTCGGAGTGCAACCTTCTTGGTTTCGTAATTGACGAAGTTTCAATTGGTTTTGCGAGTGCTCTTCCGATCTCTGGAGCTTCAACCATAGCCTTTGATCTTTTTGCTCCTTTCTCTTTAAGATGTACTTTCATCTCCTTTTTTGTTTGCTTCGCAAGCCGGAAATTATAAATGAAGCATTCCTGCTCTCATGCAATATGATTTCAGTTAGAACTATGGCGAGGATTTTTGCCACACAAAGTCTGCTATCATTATGATGTCGAAATTCAGTTAATTACCGGTGATAGCGTCACTTCTCGATCGGACATAATATGTATAGGTGAGAAAGTGATTAATCAATGGTTATTCTTCTTCAAAGAACAAAACGAGAGAAAACAAAACAAGAGAGACTCAGGCGCCCTCTCTCTTTCTATCTCTCCCACTCACTGCTAGCAATTCTTGCGAAAAAAGGAGGACTGAGGAAATTCTCTTACACCTTTCCCGTTCTTTTTTAAATTCTACAAATCTAAAGTTGTGATGCAGTTCACCGCGCCGAAGGTACTGGTTCGATCACTCATCGAGCTCACCAATCCCCTCATCTCTTCGGAGTCGAGAAATCGGTACACGACTTATCTGGACACACTTCACTCTCTAAAATTCAAGTGGGAACACTCTAGCTCGGCTACCACAGAACTCTGGGAGAAATGTATTCGACAATCTTTAAGTAGTAGATGGATGCATACGCGAAAAAAGACATTCTTAGATGACGAAAGCGAGGAAACGATTCAAATGCAAGAAATGTTGGTAGCTTCACAGTGAATGTGATGACGGCTAGTGTAGAACAAAGCAGAGCATTTATTGTAGCAGAAGCAAATGGAGTGGATAGTGACTGCGACCAATGCACGAATAATATTGTAATGACCGATGCGTCACTACATGTGGTATATACATTGTCGAATAAGCAGAGGAATGTCAGATTGCGTAGCGAATAAGTTAGGTAATTAGTTGACTAGTCGTAGCTGAATCTCTGCTACACTCCCAAAGGTTTATCGATGTCCATTATTTAAACGTTCCTTAATTTATATGCATATATATGCTTGTACAAATATATGTATATGTATAAGGAGGTGGGTAGCACAGTGGCAGTGCCGCCGATCATCACTAGCACCCTGGTAGTTCGATCTCATGCTAGGCTCACAAAGCCTCGTATCCCAAAGGGGCTAGAAAATTCGTACCAGGCTTGTCCGGAAAAATTCGCTTTCTACAATCCAAATGGGAACGCTCTAGCCCGTTTATCTCAGGACTCTAGGAAGAATTGACTCAACCACCCCGTGGGTAATGCGGGATACGAGGGAACGGATCGGTTGTGAAAAGTGCTAAAGTGCTTGAATCCGCAGTGTAGACGTGAAAGAGGTGTCGTATAAATTTAAAAAAAAATGTGTATATATATTAAACCATTAACAATTAAGAGAGGCTGTAGTAAGAGATGAAAAATAGAAATTCTAATTTTATGGCACTGAAATTCATGTATTAGCTGTAGTTGCCACAAGAACCTATAACGTTAGGTTCAGAATGAGAATGCTGGAGGCTGGCCCGGCCCTTTGAATGAAATGTTACATGATGAAGAGCTGATTGCTCAAATCTGCTTGTATCCGATCACCGCTTGCCACTCAAGTCTCGTTGATCGTTCTCTTAGCAACGCAAATCTCAAACTAGGGTAATTAAAGTTTATATATGTAGTGCAGGCAAAGAATAGAATTAATTGATATTTACACCATATGTAAGAAAGAAAAATTCTAAAATAATGGGAGGAGCGTAGTGTAACTCGTCAATTTAGACATGGAAGATTCTCTTCGTGATCAAGAGTCTTCTAGATATGAAGCCTTTCAATGTTACACCAGAAGTTTTTGGAGAGCACAATTGGTGCAAGCAAAAAAATTATCGCATCGACGATTATTTCTTGTCATGTTTGAGATAGAGTGCAGTATTACAACAGTAGTAATGTCTCAAAAGACCATCTTTCTCTAAACTTTGGCAGAAATAATTGATGCGTTTATTTATACGTACCTAAGAACTAGTTTTGTTGAGCTGAGCTGAACTTTTATGAGGAATGCGAAACCGCTGAAACATCAGCCATCGACCCACAACAACAACAACAACAACGACGACATGTACCAGCCTCGCATCGGCTCAACGAAATAAGTTCATGAATAGTAATGTCTTTCGATATTCTCATAGCCCTACGGATGTCCCTCATAAAGCCAAGCAAGTTTCTCATCACTCCGGTGCAAATGAATTAGTATCACGTTTGTTTGGGAATCTCCCTCAGGTACAGAACACCTAGTAACACCTTATCACGGCTATCTCGGGATCGGCTATCAGATAGAGAAAATTGATTCCAATATCCATCAACGATATTTGGAACAGAGTCTGAATATCCTCAAGCAGTAGCCGAATCTATATTCGAATTCGAAGGCCTTCGTGGATGACGAATACAAAGAAACGAATCGAATGTCAAAAATGGTTGGGAGAAGCACGGTGTTAGGGATGACGACCCATAATACCACCAAGGATCCGGTTCATCACTCCGCGGTTTGTGGCCTTGGTACCAGATTTGCCTCCGATGATACCGAAATTGACATAATACATCCTCAGGCCGTCGTAAGTCATCGTATGAGCTAAGTGTCCATTCAAACAGCTCTACTCTGCTAATGAAGTAAAATCGATGGCACAAGGATTGATCTTGCTTTTGAGTTTCTTAATAGTAAGCTAATTTCTTCTATTCTGTCGAGGTTCTTTTACTGATGTTGCTACAGCTGTTGAATTTCGACAGGTTTTCCTAAAGAGACATAGAAATTCACAAATTTGTCGCTAGGAAATCATATTTGATGAAAAATGGAAGTTCGTTTCGTTTTGAAAGCTTTTGTATAGTACATCGTAAACCAAAAGGCTGACATTTCAGGACCGGGTTCAGAGAGTTCCGAGCAAGTTAAATTCTGGTTCTTCGCAACAACGACAGTTTCACTTATATTTTTCACTCTGGCATTACCAATGATTCGTGAAATACTGGTGAATTTGCATTTATTTCTTTAAAAAAAAAGCAGGTACAACGCCAATGTTTTGAAGTGTCAAAATAATCTAGGCGGATTTTAAAACACTCATGCTTTCACTGGCATGAACGACCAATGTGCTTTCAATTTTATTCTTCAAACGTGTGCAAATTCTCAAAAACTTGCAGTTTAGAAAGATGATGACTGTCACTATCAAGAAAACGGAAGCATATCCACAGTAACCGTTCCAAATCAAATGCTAGGCGATGAACGTCAGCATCAACGCACCACCGCCACCACCACCCCCACCACCACCACACCACCACCACCACCACCACCACCACTACCACTACTACCACCACCACCACCGCTAACAAAAGGCACACTGCACCGCGATTTCTCAAACCTGCAAAGCCAATGAAATCCTCCGAGTGGATGGAAAAATGAATACAAATGGCTAACTACCTTTTTGCTTCTTCACACTAAATCCTCCTAATACTATCAACAATGTGTTTAATTACGTCTCAATAAATGTTGATTTCGTTATTGAATTACGATGTTCCAGTTGAAGCCATTATTTCGTAACACTTCATCATTCCTATTCGATCACAACGCGATGGATAGGCCCGGATGACACGCCGACTTCAAGTGAACATTCCTGTGGTAATTTATCCCATAATGCTCGCCTACTGCATTTCGTCGTTGCCTCAACCGATTACGAACAATTTTTCTTCGGCTGCTGACTCCAAGGCTTTTCGACAATAAAAATAATCTTTCAATAACTAGAGCGCTTTAAGGGTTGGGAGCACAACAATACTGTGGAAGAGGTTTTGTACTATCATACATACTTGGATACTTCGACGGTCCATATTCACGAGTTGTGCAGACCCCAGCACTTCTGCCTTAGTTTCCTTCTCTCGCAATCCTTTCCATAGTGATGGTTTTATTCCAGCGTGGTGACGCGTACGACTCATGTAATACCATGATGTGTAAAACAAATGCAGCTGTAAGTAAAGCAGATTAACTTTGGTTACAAAAACATCCGCCCAACGTGTAGGCAGCCGTTCTAGAGAACGCCGCAATCTCGTGGAGTCCATTCTACGGTGCTTTTCGTCCATCTGCCATCCGTTCATTGCACTATGTGACCGACTCACCTGTGTTTCACTATAGATGTATACCCTTCTTGATCACGATGATAATTATGTCATAGTTCCCAGGATCGATTTTCTATTAACCTCGGCACTGGAATATGAATACGCCGTTTTCCTGTTCAGCAATCGCGAGGTTGTTATACAGCATACATTTACTTCCATAAAAAACACAATACAATACAATAGTAGCTGACGTTTCGGCAGAATCGCCTTCTTCAGAGCCTGGAGGGGTGTACTGATATGCAATTTACTAGGCCAAACAGTTCAGTAACACTTACAAAAAGACGAGAAACTCCATGCCAATTGTATGATTAACAGCTTCTCGAAAAACACCGTTTTTTACGTGACTTCCAATGAGGAAGGTTAGAACAGCTGATTATAACTTTAATGATGCTGAGATACTTGCAAAACTCCGGACGGCAGGTGTTTGCCGTGGGGAACGAACTAGCTGAGAGACAGGCGAAACGAAGGACCCACATGGTGTGGTGGTGAACGCGTTACTCCCCGGAAACGACAATAGCGCGTTCGTTCCCCACCGCAAACACCACTGGTCCGGAGTTTTGCAAATATCTCAGCATCGTCAAAGTTATATTTCGCAATATATAACCTGCCATTAAAAAGAGTAGGCAGTAAATAATAAGTTGAAATTGTGACTATAGTTGCGTATGGTTGATGATTGCGCCACCCACGTCGGAAATTGATCCGAGGATACGGGGCCAGGTCGCGTGTGACCTCTGGGCATTCCTCCCTGCTACTCATTGCTGGATTTTTGGCATTTATAAGTGTTATCGAAATGTTTGGCCTAGTAAACTGTACACCAATATGCCCTTCGATGCTCTGAAGAAGGCAATTCTGCCGAAACGTCAGCTACTGTTGTACTGTATTGTGTGTTTTTCTATGGAAGTAAATGTATGCTGTATAACAATCTCGCGATTTCTGAACAAGAAAACAACGCATAATTATATAATAATATATAATAATTCTCTATGGACACTATGTTGTCTATACGGGGTGTCATGGATAAACGGAGCTCGTCTGTAATCATTCGTCCAAAGAAAAAACTCGCACACATCTCTTCTGTGAATTTCTAGGTGTGAATTTTTGAAGCAACGGTGATAAATATGGAGAATATTAAATTCTACTGTTGAGAACCGAAATTCGTTTAGTCTCAGGATGAATGATCAATAACGGTCTTGGCAAGATTCCTTACCGCTCTTAAAGAACACTACCACACTCTCATTTGACCCACATATGCCGCTGACCTGCTGTGGTGAGGAGCCATCGCAAAAACATCCTAGCTTGACCATATCAGTCACTTTCACTAGCATTTAGAATGTTGGTCACCTGGATCACCTGCCGTCCCGTTGATCAATGAGTGATTTGAACACGCGCCAGTAAATCTTCCATTCCTCCATGTAGAGTGCAAGGAAACCGAGTAGATTCTGCTCCCTCCAGAGACTCGTTGAGCGTAACATCTTCCTTACAGGGCTTTAGTGATGAACTTTGACCCTAGGTTCGACGATCTCCCTGCTGTGCATATGGCATCCCCAAGAACGGTTCACTTTATCTTGTGATATGTAGTGTAGAAGAACGTCTTTGGCCTTGATCGTTCATGTAAATCGCATCTTCGGAAACCTTTCCTCACTTGCGTCATACTGGAGACTACTAGCATCGCCATTTCAACTGCACGTTCTATAACGCTGATCTATCATTCTGCTTACGTAGCGACCAATTCTCTGACGCATATATTAAAGAAGGAACAATCGTGGAAACGAGAAGCTGGGCACTGAACTGATGCTCTTTGTTCTCCTTACTCTATCCCCGATGCTCTTGAAAACCCCACAAGTCACGTGCTTCCTCCGGCTCAACTCTGTGGCTAAGTCGTCCATTAAGTTGATTTAGTTGATTTACCGACCTAGATGAACATAACTGGGGCATTCGGAGATATTCATTCCGTTGATTGAACGTGAATAGAACATACGAAGTTAATCCGTTCTTTATGAAGACCGTTTTTTGTGAGAGTTAATCAAAGAACAGTCTTTCCACAGACCTTATCAAAATCGGCAAGCATTCGTTTCGCCTGGCTAATGCTTGGTATTATCAGCATTGACAGCGCTAACACGAAGATTTTAAATGAGCTGGCCACATCTCTCGTGAATGTTATCGAGAATCGCTGTTATTGGAAAATTCTAAACTAGGTCAGACCAACATCTCCTTAATGTAAGGTTTCATTTTTTGCTGGAAGGAGGAAACGTCATTAAATTCAAATAACGAAATGGGAAAACCGCCATGAACTGGGATTTATTCGGTACATTAGGTGAGTTGGGAAGAATAGAGAATTTCTCTATCAAATAGAGGAATCCCTATCTACCTAACAAATACACTGCTGTATCTAGTGGTGTGCTGATGGCTAAGATTGGATATGGATGTAAGGCACGCACGAGGGCGTTGAGGCAAATATTTTACTACACATTAGGTGCAGTTCTATTTAATAGAGAAATTCTCTATTCTTCCAACACACCTAATGTACTGAATAAATCCCAGTTCATGGCGGCTTTCGCACTTTGTTATTTGAATTTAATGACGTTTCCTCCTTCCAGCGAAAAATGAAACCTTGCATGAAGGAGGTGTTGGTCTGACCTAGTTTAGAATTTTCCAATAACAGCGACATCAGTTAAGCAAAACCTTCTATTTACTACGATGTGGTCTATTTCGTTATGGTACTCTCCATTGGGAAACACCCACGTCCAGTGTTGAGAGTGAGGTGACTGGAATTGCGAGTTGACATGGATGGCCTTGCTCGTAATGATAAACAGCCGCTCACCCTGGTCGCTCCATTCTAATCTGTGAACCCCAATGTGACGTTCTTCAGACGTTCTTTTTGGTCCAATCTTATCGTTAAAATCCCCAATGGTAACCTGTAGAATCCATGGTCTTCATTGCATTACTTCCACAAAATTAAATAAAGAGAATCGACTACGAAACTGACCATCTTTGTACATGGACAACGAATGAAGGGAAGATGTGATTGGACCTTATGAAGAGACGGCCTAAGGATCTCGTTGAAGCCAATATACTAAGCGATGTCTTTATCTCGTACATCTGTTGTCGTCTCTTCATCTCACAACTTCTATCTCCAAGCTTTTCCATATATGTGACATCATACTGAATCCCGAGAACGAGAAAGTTCTTGAATATGTAAAACTCGAACACAAAGCTAATGTCGTGCTTATCGGTTTCATTTTATAACAGATTGTTCTCGTAAAAATCTTGTATTGCAAGGCAGACATTATGGAATAGTAACTCCTCTAAATGACCCAGTAAATCCCCATGAATCCACAACGTTCCACCCACCGTTTATGACCTCCCACAGACTACGTTCCTTAAGATTAACTGAGCGAAGGGGTAGCACGGCGAGAGCGATCCTGTCTTTCACACCGATGGCTAAACTTACCCAAGCACTGGTGTGACACCCTCGAAGCCACACGAAGCTTGTCAACCCTCCTGGATTCGGGAAAATTAGTATCAGATTTGTCTAGGAGAACCTTAGACTCCTTGTATTTCACGTGGAAATGTTTAGCCAGACTGTTCCAGAAATTCTGGAGCGATGAAAGGATCGACTCGACTAGCATCCAAAGAGATTCGTGAAAAAGATCAAAAAATCCTCAACTAGCACCCACCCCCAAAGCTACACAATAGAAGAGTTCGAGGACGTTCATTGATGATGAATGCGAGAAAACGAATCGAATGCAAGAAGTGTTGGGATCCTCATGTGGTAAATGTGATGTGTAGTCATATAATAAGAGTAGAAAAGCGAATTACTTCACTATTATCCATAGAGCCCAAGTTGATTTTACCTGGACGACTGAATATGAGTTTTGCCGAAACAACGACTCATAGAACCCAGTCAGTGGATATTGCAGTACTCTGCTTTGCATGACATTCGGAAATTTACACATACGACTTGAATGCCAAAGTTCAGGAACAAGAACAATCAACTTGTCTATGGACCAATTCATAGAACATTTCGCGGATTACCACCAATTCAACTAGCTGCAACACATGCAACCATGCCTGCCAGACTACGATCTACGAAGAAAAAATCACTGGAACGATAACAACAATTATGAATTCGTCGTTTTCTCTTTTAGCAATCGCGAGGTTGTTAAACAGCATACGTTTACTTCCATACAATAATACACATACAACACAATCGTAGCTGACGTTTCGGCAGAATCGAGTCGTCAGCCATATGCGACTCTGAGCCGCTGTTCTTCCTCGGTGGAAGACATGAAAAAAGCGGATCTCGAGAAGGCGATTCTGCCGAAACGTCAGCTACGATTGTGTTGTATGTGTATTATTGTATGGAAGTAAACGTATGCTGTTTAACAACCTCGCGATTGCTAAAAGAGAAAACGACGAATTGATAACAACAATTCCAGAACGTTGTCCATTTTACTTTTAAAAGAAAGAAATGAATCAGAATAACGAAGATTGAACACAACAGGGCACTATTTTCTCTGTCATGTTGCCTTTCATCTTTTTAAATGACATGTCAGCCACGATGACAACGCATCAACTCCTTTTATTCACAACCAAAATCAACATAAAACACTGCCAGAAAATAGAAAAGAAACAAGCAAAGTCTGCGTATAAAACAAACAGCTGGAACTAATATGTAGTGGTCAACCAAAACATTCGCGAAAAAAAAAGAAAACAAACAGATACAGTAAAGCACAGACTCCACCTTTTGAATGGAACCATCCATTCTAGCCAGTGGATTGATTATTCGATTCAGAGTCGAAATCAAACAGCTCTCCTATGCAGTTGCCTTCTGTTGCCGTTTATTAACACCATAGTTATGGACATGGGCAATGTTCACTTCTGTTGTTGTAATCTGATCTTTCACAAATGCTAGTTCGGCTGTCAACTCATCGACCACCTGCAAAGAAGAGTCAGCTTAATTTCTTTCTTTTTCTTAAACAAGGTAGCTTTTCATTAGCACATTTTATTACACGATTCGTCATCACATCTACTGTGAAGATCCCAGCACTTCTTGTTTTCGATTCTTTTTTCTCGCATTCATCGTCCACAACGTTCTTCGAATATTAGGCACGTTGTTTCACCTGCTGCATAAGGATTTCGTTTTCTTTATGAATAACGTAAGATCTTGGCCGAGTCAAATCTTCTTGCGATCTTGAAGATAGCCAAGCTCAGGCGCTCCCAAGTGAACTGGAGGAGAGTGTTGGAATATTATAATACTGTAAGCATATTATCTTCCGCAAAAGGGTGGAAACTCTGCGAAATTCTAAAGATACAGCACAGAGCTCATTCATTAGCAATGTGACAAAAACAGTAAAACAGTTCCACATCTTGACCATTCCTTATCAGGCTATGACGCAGACTACACGACGATCCATAATATCCTTACAAACAAGGAGTGGTACCTAGATGACAGCTCAGCAATACCATCAGACTAAAGAAGTTGATTACGATCTGCTTCCTTCAAAATCGTAATTCTAGTAAATGCTTGAAAAGAGCTCGTGTCTTCGCTCTAGAAGTAAGAAGAAATGGTGCAATAGTAGTTTGATTGGAGTCTTCTATAAATCTAGAAGCGTCTAACATTTATCAATCCGTCAAGAATGTGAAATGCGTGCGACTTCCTTAAACATCGAAGAAGCAAATGAATCCTTATTTAGATTCCACAATGACTTATGGCCAAGCCATAAAAATAATGTTTCTATTTCTCTACTAGACCAAATTACCGACACGGATTACATGGACGACTTGGTTTGTTCGGAGTGGAAAATCGAACCAGCGATTATTTACGCATTCTAGGGCATTTCTAAGCAAACAGCGAGATTAGATTCAAACGCAGCACAACACACCTCATACGGCCGTAACAAATACCGGATGAACAACGTTTTAGCAGAAGGAATTATAAAAAAACAGCAAAAAAAAAATTGGAAGCAGAACTATTCTGAAGAACTGTCATTGTTTTTACCGTAAATATTCAGCCTTTCTAAACGAGTGGAAGTTCTCACCACAGACAACAATGTGGCCAATTCACACAACCGGCTTTCTATTAGCCTCTGCATTGATCAAATAATTCTTTATGTTGTTGTTGAGTTAACGTGAGGCGTTATTTTATTCTTTATTCCGTTAAAGCTGACGTTTTGGCAATATCGCATTCCTCAGAGACACTTCCTATGAGTCTTCCACTGAGTATGTCACGTGAAGACTAACCGCGAGACCGGTTAGTCTCCACATGATATACTCAGTAGAGGACTCATACGAAGCGGCATTGTGGCCAATGACTGTGAGTTAATAGTGAAGTTCCAACTCAATGCGTTCCTCTACGCCATAGAAAACCTACGCCCTAATAACGGATATGATCTTTGAACATATCCATTCCACTAAAATGTTCTTCCGACGATCTCGGATTCGAGACAGATGGAATGACAGCTGAACCTCACAAATTTCACACATCTGCCGCAGAGTGAAAAGATGATGTGTTTTCAAATACAACTAGAAGAAACAACAAACCAAGCCTTGCAATTCGGACGAGCTAAAAAATCCTTACCGTAGCGGTCTATCAGTACATATAACTATAGATAGACCAATCATATAATGAGGCATGTTGACAACAAAGTAAATCGATATTTCAGAAAATATAGATGGGCATGAAATAAAAGATGTAGGATGACAGACAAACTAACGAAAATGATACCTTTATCAACTTTCTAAAACAAGACCTTTACGATATTCGGACGCACATACCTTCTGCACGCTAATTCTGTTCTTCTCCAACAGTTCTCTAGCTTTATCAAGTTCATATTCCACCATAACATTGGCGCCCAACCATATCGAAACCTGTAATTACTACGTCATTTATCACCAATATCATCGGCATAAGCACAATGACGGAGTGACTTTAGTCGGCACCATTAAGGCATTTGTTCAGCTCTGCAGCGCATCAAAGCATTTCACTGGGCTCTTTGTTTTAAGAATTATGAACATTTTTACTTTTGATCTTCTTGAAAAGTCCTGACTACTGAATCGATGGTCATTTTCTCTTTGCAGATTTGACACTCGCGAAATCCCCTTCGATTGCCTACGAGTCATATCTAGCAGTTTTCGCCACACTCGAGTGCATATGATTTTTGATCGCTAACCAAGGTTGGAACTAGATCCTCGCTGTCCTTCTTGTGTAAAGGCGACACTACTAGTTTCACCCTTTCAATAGTGCATTTGGCAATGGTGCTCGCATATAGAATCAAAAAAATTGTAAGGCATAGCACTGAATTCGCTTTTGAGATCCCTCTATGCTGTCAATTATGTCGTTAGAGAATTGTGACATTCCGGATGCAATATTGTTACTGATGTGAGCACAGATCCATGATTTTACGGAAACTTCACGACTCTTTCAGTTCGATAGGACTGGAGGTATTTATGACGTTGATTGAAGCAGTGCGTAACACCACCTTGCTCTATGAAGTGCTTAGTTTCCAATCCAGATGGACATAATCGATTTAATTAAACAACAGGCAGATTGTGTGATGGTGGCCGATTCTTACAGTACATTACGGAGCTGGTTGTGTCTAGTAACGATGAAGAATCTTGCATTCTAATATGTAATGTGTGAGTAGCAAAGCCTAATCAAAACTAGAGGCAGGTTCTTCGAATACTAGAATCGTGTACTATAAAACTGATGAGGTGGTATTCCAGACTTTGGAAGGAAGAACCGTTGAAATGTACCTATCCTCCGTTCAGCTAATATAGTGGCAGATGTACGTGGCTATCGATGACATCGGAGTACAAATGGTGAAATACCTTCCTCATTGAATGACATAAAGAAATGACCATCTTCTCTAGTCGCAGCGGCATCATCGTACAATTGGCAATGTTTCTGCGGACGAGTGGTTGCTCTCCCTAATTTCTACAGCTTCAACTAGCCATGTTGCTCTACTATGCTTAAAAGATTTTTGTCCTTTCTATGTACACCTTTTCAAATATGAAAGCACCTGGTAGTCAATACACCGTGAAGCTTGAGAATTTCATAAATGAGAAATCCTTTTGTGGTTTTCAAACTTTTCTTAAAACTACAATAAATGTGCTAGAAGATTACTCGGCCGTAATCCTCATGGATGCCGTCAGTAAGGGTATTTCACCTAAAGTAGTCTACGGAAGAAAAGACAAATCAGAATTTGCTAAGATTTCGAGCTACAAAGAAGACACCTGCGGTCCGGAGCTTTGCAAATATCTCAGCATCATCATAGTTGTATTTCACATAATACACTGCCGTGAAAAAATGTAGAAGGAAGCAAATAAAAAGTTGAGATTGTGATTTCGAATTAGTTTCTTGAAATTTGCGATCATACATTCTTCTTGAAAAGCAAAATTTTCGCGATTGAGGTGATGGGTTGGTCCTGTGTGGAATTTTCGAGCAAGGGCCATATCTTTGCTGCAGGACTTTCCATCTCAATAAAATGTCAGTTCCACTTTGGTTCTTGCCGTTGTAGTTTCTCCCACTGTACGTAGAAGTGAGGGTCCCTGGAAATTCTAGTTACCACAGATGGCATCGACTGACATTACGAACCTGTCAGTATCGTTTGTTATACATGTCTGCGAATTAAAATGTAGTCTTCTGTGACTGTTCTGACGTCCTCCAGAAACCATTCTTGGCGTTGGAGTCCTCGATGAAAAGACTGCAGGAAGACTGATTTCTCTTGCTCAAGTTCACAAGATATACAAAGAATGCCATGATTTCCACTTTGCTTCGATTTTAGGATATAGTTCACAAATGTTATAAAAGTCGTCATTGGCCCATATCTTTACAACAGAAAACATCTGAAGAAATTGCTGATAGAAGAAATCGCTTTTTACCTCTTCCTGACAAAGACACCAATTAATTCCTCTCATACTGCTTCTCCAATACTTCATGCCTAGTGTAATAGAAAGTATTTAATGGATTCGTCGTTTTCTCTCAGCAATCGCGAGGTTGTCAAACAGCATACGTTTACCTCCATACAATAACACACATACAACACAACCGTCGCTGACGTTTTGGCAAAATCGCCTTCCTCCGAGCCGTTTTTTTGGCTCTAAAGAAGGCGATTCTGCCAAAACGTCAGCTACGGTTGTGTTGTATGTGTGTTATTGTATGGAAGTAAACGTATGCTTCTTAACAACCTCGCAACTGCTGAGACAGAAAACGACGAATTCATAATTCAACGCCGAAGTTAATAGAAAGTCGATCCTGGGTAGTATTTGATGTGTTTGGCGTTTTCGTTTCGGGCAGTTAAAATACATAGTACCTGATATTTTTACCTTTCATCAGTAGCTGACCACTGTGGTTGGAGGAGCCACTGCGACACACACGTGGAATCGATCCCTGCGCCCATGTCCCACCAAGCCTTCCATCACTCCGCGGTCGGCAAATTGGTACCAGACTTGTCTAGGAGGATAGCAGCACTGGCTCGATACATCGGCAGACCACCGCGAGTCATTTTAAAGGCCAGATATGCATTCAATCACCTCCAAACTATACTTAATGAAGTCACCAAACCATTCATAATCAAGTCAAATGCATGGCGCATCTCTCAGGAATTGATCAACGCCGAGAGCTTTATCATTTTATCCTTTTATCAGCAGCTATCCGAGGAACCAGCCGATCCTAAACTGTTTATGTCCTAATCTATTACCACCACCTTTGTCTTTATGAATGTAGGCAGAACAGAACAACCGGAAATTTTTTGCAGCTTACATTTTTTTGCAGCTATTTTTCCTACGTAATCTTGTTGCAACAGCGGCTCTCTCAAAATTACGGAATGAGGCGCTTTGGCTTTCATTATTTCTGCCGGCGCCTCGCAAAAACCTATCATGGTCTCGATATATTGTTGGGTGTCTCGGCAAGATTTTATAAAACAGACATTGGACCTCATTTTTTGGAAGAAACTCCGTTAATGGACTGTTCACGAAGTCTTAACTCTCACCAACATTTCGGTCAATCAAATAAATGATTGTAGCCTCGTGGTCGAATCGAACCGAATTGATATCGGAGGCATGTAACTCAAATACACACAGACTTTTCTCCCGCGTTTAACTTTACATCTAACACTGAAAGACGTTGTGTTGTATCATAACTAACTGATTACTCCTTAATTGGACAGATCAGTGATTTGGAATTCATTACTTTGACTAAATCGCTTTTTTTATCTCAGCAAATTAAGAACGGATTCAACGTCAATGGGGAAGCTAACAGTTCTGATGAAGCAATTTCGTAAACGATATCCTTCATTCTTTAATTTATCACTTTTTATTAAAAAAAATATGTAGGAAACTACCGTTTCTGGCTTCTTCACAGTAGCCTTGGCAAAGACTTCCTCGGCAACTAGGAATGTTGTGTCAAATGGCTCGCCGTTTTCCTAAATGTCAGCACTTAAACAGATTCTACTGCTAGCCCTACATCATTCTTTTGTATCCTAGGCTTAGAAAACATATTTAACGACAGCACCTCAAGAAGAGACGTTGGCGGTTTCCACCACTTACTTTTTTTCTGATCAATATATCGATAAGAGCTAAGCTGTTCTTGAAATCAGGCAACTTCTCCACCATTCTGAAATTAATAATAAAGATTAAGATAAAGCGTTCGGCATAGGTCAATGCGATGTGCCAAGCACTCGAATTCACAAAAATAGTCCACCACGACGTCACATCTATAGAACTCATTTTAAGGGGGTATTTTAGCAAGAATTACCTCTAAAAAGATCATTTGCTTTTTTCTCACGTTTCTGATTTGCATACAAAACTTATTTACCACACTTTTTGCAATCAAAGAAGAACTTGTCCAAGAGATGTTGTGGCAGGTGTTGGTCATGAAAAGCTCTATATTGCATATACCTATATATTATATAATATTATATGCCTATATATTATATATTATACCTTTCTCGACTGCCGGTAATATGACCGCTAACTCACTGTTATTTCGATTCCATTCGCTAGAATTAATCTGAGCTGCCGAATGAAATGGTCAGCTATGAAAAATACAGAAATGGACTCAGCGTAGGCCATAAAATACTTCGAAACACTGACAGCGATGTTTTATATAATGGACCAATTTGTGAATTGCATGTGTATGTAATGTGCACTACCTTAGTTGGACCAAGTAAGGTATAGCATATAACATATACATGTAATTCACAGCTATAGAGCGATATAGCAATGTCCCTTCCATAATCGTCCATGTTCTCAAACCCCTTAAACCTTCTGGTTATCGAAATACTGTCTTCTAGTATCGAAAAATCGGCAGGTCCTTAGTGATATTAAATCGTCGTCCCGGGTATCAACCAAGCAAAATTAAACGTTGGCCAATGTGTCGAGCAATATACAGCTAATTAAAAACAAACCTAGCCGGCTTGTATAATGAATTGCGCCCTCTATCGAGGTAGCAAGTTGGTGTTTTCATCCATCCAGACTAGTCCGTTAGTAAATTGCCGTTACTAAACAGAATGAGGGGTGGCTTCAATACCAGTGAACGTTAGAGCAAACGAACAACCATGTACATACTGTATGGAGCCTATAACAAACGGGTGGTTTGTCTATTAACATATAGGTGTCATGCGGCATTTAGTGCCGGTGCTACTAGGACACGAGCAATTTTGTGTTAACCGAAAAAAGGGTTAACCTCTTCCGCTATTCCGATCAATACCTACTACTACGGTGATTTTGGGTGGTGCACTATTGTTCTCCAATAACTAATAAGACTTGAGGAATTTTAAGGTTAATAACTGCATTTATTGAACAATTTTTACTCTACTGTACTACTGTATACTGTGTACTACAGTACTACATCTGTCAACCATCCAACCTCATCGCTGTTAGCATTTGGCTTTTTCTATGTTGAGTCGAGCTCAGTTCGTAATTTCTTAGTTGGTACGATATTCTTACAAACCATACGCTATTTAAGATTCATCACACCAAATGAGGGAATAACAATGGTTGATTGGTTGAAAATTTAACACTGTGTGCGTAACATAACGCGCGATGATGCTTCCTTTCAAATCCGCAGTATTTTCTCCGTTGAAGGAAAATTTGAGTTTGAAGACCTAACACGCTTATGGAAGGTGGATATTTTGTTGATCTACTGTTATAAATTTCTACTAGTATACGTTTACTTATAACTTATGGTACACGTTTATTTACACTTACGTTATATACCGTTATAGCCAGACACTGCTCAGTGATTTTAGATGTGCAGATGTTGCCGTTATCAGCTACCTCTTGTTTCCACATACATATTTATGCATTTTCTATGTTTTTTTTCCTATTTTTACTCAGACATACCACCCCACGTGCTCCAACTACTGTCACCTCACACAGCGAAAACACAAAAGATTTCCTCTCACTTCGTTTCCGTTCCATTTTTAATTAAAGGAATTTGCCGTGTCAACGGTGGATCGAGCACAGACATTGCAATGAGCAGTAGTCCTCTACGGCAAACGAACTCTGTTCCACATAGAGACAGTGAGTTCTGGTAAATGTACAGCTAAAGCTTAACGAAACTCCATTTAAGTTGAGTTTCTTGTTCGTCTCGCAGGAAATTTCAGATCGTCATTGGTTTCTGATTCTATATTAATCTATGTCATTGTGACTAATACCTAAACGAGGTAATCAGTAGTCGTCATCTCTGTAACTTTACATGATGTTTACCCCCTAAATGAAAAAGGTTCTGTCCATATTTTCTACGAGTTCCGTGCTTTAATAAGGATAAGTCATATGTTTTTAAGCTCTTCAAATCATTGGTTCTCACTACGATTTGCTCAACAGTTTACCTCTATAGAGTCAGAACATGTCTGGGATTGAAGATCTCCACTCAAATTTCGATGAACAAGAAAGAAATCACTGAACTCACAGTAAGTACAATGTACTACGTTATTCGTTTTCACTACTTCCTTCTTGCTCTCTCACTATCGCTATTTCGATTTTCGTCGTAGACTTTCGCTCCAACTATTGAAATTCATGGAGTTGAGAGTCGATTGGGATCAACTACCAAGCGAGAGAGATTATGAAGAAAGAGAAAAGACGGACAACAAGCATTTACAATTTTTCTTTCCAATAGTTTAAATAAGCAATAATTCTTCCACGCAGCTACTGTTTTCAGATGCATGGGGGATCTATCGCACCTTGTTGAAGACGATCTCGGCCAACGACTCCACATAGTTGATTGCCAATGCTGATTGGATAGGGGAAGTAATTACTTGCGTACGTCGTAATTTATGCAGTAAATGTTATTATACTGCTCTAACTGCATGGAGCCATCACTTGCTCTATTAGTAAGTTCCGATGGACAAGGCAGGTTAGTTTCCCACGGAAGCAGCTTCTATCGCAATAGTGCACTTGCAATTATTTGTTCGCAGATCGCAGGACCAACTTTCTTATAGCCTCGGCAATGATTAACAATACAGTTTTCATGCTGAGCAAACACGATGTTGTTAACACTAAGATTTTTTCTACACAATACTGGCTGACGTTTAGGCAACTTACTTGTACGCAGCTCTCCACTCTTCAATTTCGTTCCCATCAAACCCCATTTCGCAATGTCTCTCTACTGCTACAGACCTTTTCTTTTGGCCTTAGGTATACAACTTGCACGCCTCGATTGCATGTTTGTGCTTTTTATGTGGAATAGATTGCGGGAGTGCAACTCTACGTCCACGTGGAATCCTCTAAAAGCACCAACAGCTTAGAATTGTTGCCTTTTGTGATAACTGAAGACCAACGAATAACATCATAAAATCAAATAAAATTCAAATATGGAGTTTCAAACATAAAATTTACATCGATCGCCCTCAGCCCACCAAATCTCTGATCTTTGCAAAAGAGTGAGCTGGCAGATTTCGAAAGTTTCAGGTTTTAAAACGAGTGCTTTTCAACACTACTTTTGAAACATCAGCGAAGGATCATGAAGATAACAATTGTGGACTGCTTTTAAATATGCAATGTAATAAATCACATCGATGAACGAACACTTTGTAGATGCCGACCACTTCAGAAACACAATGTGTAATTCTACTTTCGTTAATTATATCTAAATGAATAACATGCATAAAAGTTTTCATGATGGTCTATTTCCTCACATACTAGCAATTCGTCTAAGTATAGTACATTTAGAGTACACCCTTAACTCTATAATGGTGCCACCTGTTTCAGTACTTAGTGTAACGTTCATCTTAAATAGCAACCAAACTGTGATATGGTACGCACATCAGCGCCACACCATGTAATAATCGAACGAGAGCCAGAAACCTCAAGTGTAAAGTTGAACAAGACTGCACTTGCCAGCCCCAGCCAAGAACTAAGCCAAGTACAATGATGTGAACATTTCCTTATTTTTCAACGAAATGAGATTCAAATTATTCGTAATTTTCCTTTCCTTAACGTTCCACTAAGCAAAATAAAGAGGAATACAAGCTACAATTCTAAAGATGACTAGTGGTGAAATCATCCTAAATTTTCATTATGTAGGAACAGATTTCGCGATGAACATCAACACATGTCCAATTGATGACGACCACATGCAAGGATGCTATAAATGTGCAAAGGGAGCACTGGTGCACATAAAGTCCACAGTGTTGAAACCTGCTCAAGCCAGAATAGTGAGATACGGCATTGCGAGTAAAGCTATTAGCGAGTCTAGTGTGGAACGCATCACGCGATAATACCTTCAGTACGATGTAACGGTCGATTGATGAAATGAACCAACGTCACGGCGTAGTTCACTGTCGTAGTTCAACGCCACCTTAACTGGATAAACACACTACGAGCTTTCATTAATCAAACTCCGATAAACGACAGCGCCCAAGCATCATGCCGGACGAAACCATTGCATTTAAGCAAAAACTTATTGACCACATGAACAACCCAGAATTTCTGTTAACAGATGTCTACAAAAACGACCTATTCATTATAAAGTTCGACAAGGACAAAGGTCAGCAATATATGTTGGAAATCGTACTCTCCGAGCCCAAGCCACTACTAGAAATATTAAGGAAATGGTACTTGAAATAGAAGGTTCACTTGATGAATACGATGTTGACATACAGAACCTAAAAGAATGCATACAACCAACAGAACATTTTGAAAAGTTGTTATCTTCAACAATAGGTGCAGTCATCAAAGCAAGGGGTTTTGTCAGACATAATGAACTCAGTTATTGTAATTTACCAGAATGCACTGCACCAGCAACGTAAGATCAGAAGATCGTGACGGATAATGAGATGCGACATCTCAAGTAGCGTGGCAATATGGTAACTGTTAAACGAGAAAACACTGACTGTGGTGAGTATGCAGAAGACCCTCGATCACGTAGAGCATCTTCTCTATCTATTTAGACAAACTATAGTTGTAAACAACCCCTGCCACCAACTGCAGAATGTTTCTATCCTGAATGTATGATGTAAACATCACATAGGAAACCTTTTGTACTTACTTTGACAAATTGCAGTTGCATGCACCTTACATAAACTTCAAAATATTTCCATCTCGTATCTATAATACAAACATTCAATGATCGTATCCTGTATTTGACTAGTATAAATGAGGACCCAATTACCCAAGTTTGAGTTTTACGCTGTGAAGACAACTGTCGCAACACCCGTTTGTCGCAAAACGAGCCGATACATGCTGATTCAAGGGAACGAGTCAACATAATGTGACGTTTCTTTCAAAAAGCGAGCCGGTCTCCAGTAATCTCACTCAAAACCTAACTTCGTTGATCCATATTGTAACTACAGCTTTCAAATCAATTACAGTACCATGAAACTATAATTTTTATTCCTCGACTCTTACTCAGAGCCTCTCAAACTGAGAAAAAGAAAAATTGAGGGGTAAATACTTATACAATACATAACTCCCAACGATTCGACTTTTACAACAGATCCATCGCCAAGAATCGAATAGACACAGAGCAACGACTAATAAACTAATGATCGAGCGCCTTCTCGATAGTGTTCTAGGGTGCTTTACCAAGAGGTGAACTCGTCCGAAAGGGTGTTCTTTGGAAATTATTAAGTGTAAAGAATTTCCTTTCTGGTCTTATCCCTCCTACATTGATCAGCTTTCAATTAGCTATAGGATAAATATGCATAGTTTAGTGAAAAGTTCTGGAACTCCATTAACTGAAAATGTACACCACAGTGCACACGTCGTTTGTGCTATGTTAGAGAAACCTCCAGTTGTTAACAAGGTATACGGTAACCACACAGTTCTGTCGAATTACAGTATTCGTTCACTTCTGCACAACGAAATTCCTCTTGCACATAAACTTGAATCATGAGTTTTGTCAGGTTGTTTCTATTTGGCACCATTGTTACCATAGCATAAACACTGTTCGTAGGAATCGATAGAGCGCATAAAAGATTTTCATTGATTCTTTGCAGGAATTCACGAAAACGCTCACTGTAAACATGTATGACTCAACCGATGACCCCAGATGCGCTCAATACGATGCTATCTCGAACGAATTCCAATCTGCCGCAAACCAGAAGAATCACGAAGTGATAAATAGAACAATAATGAGCGACCGTAAGAGAGATAACCACCGAAAGAAACTCTTAAAATTACTATCTTTTGATTAATAACATACCTCGTCTTCTGTGATGTCATACTGGCTTCAACATATTTGTACTTCTTATAGCGTTCCTCTAACAATGCAACACCAGCTTCCGGAGACAGTTTCTCCTTTTCTAGCCAAGTCTCCACGTCTTCCTAAAACATATGTCAAACCCTTCGGTTTCATTTCACAACAGCTACAAAAAATTGGATACGAAAGAATTTTTCGAAATATGTAATTGTTAAATAATCTTGATCGCCATATCTACGTTAGAATAAAATTACACGAACGGCCAAAAAAACCCCGGAAGAAAAAGGAATCCCTATTTTTGTAGAATTATTTTTCGATCTAGAAGATACTGGTAAAATCTTGAACACATGGAGCTCACTGATGCGGCGTAGATATAAAGTAAACTTATATGAAAATTGAACTAAGCTATTTACGGCTTAGGAACAGTTTCCTTTTCTATAAATGAGATGAAACATCCAGATTCTCAGTATCCAAATGACGATGCTTCGAGGAATTTCTAATAGCAAATCCCCTTCTTTCCTAGTGGTAACAATTTCCTCGATCGTCGATTCCGATGCGGTTACTTCCAAACCGTGCCATCGTTAGATCGCACCGATTTACGAGTGCTGTATCTCCGACGAGTCTTATCGCCAAGATCTCTAAATGCTACCATTTCAAAAACATCGTCCTATTATTTCCTGTAGGTCCTGCGAACTGATTGTAATCGGTACTAGATGGTTGGTGATACCATCACGTATAACGATTACTATCAAAAATGCCATGTCAATTCGATGCAGCAGCTCGTCGACACAAATACGAATATGTCAAACTTTTTATATTTATATCTAAAATACAATAGAAGCAAAGTCTTCTTATTGCTTCATTGATCAAAATTTTAAACATAAATGAATAACAAATGAGGTTCTCCACTGGCCGAAATTTGAAAGCAGCCGAAATACCGTGGTCTGAAAAATGAATTCTTTCCCAGATCGAAATGAATGGCAAATTATACTACATATCAAATCCATAGAGGAAAAGCAACCGAGAAATGACAAATGGTCACAGTAAAATCATATTCACCCATCGCTGGCTGTAAGGCTGGAAAACAGTATATTACACTCCAAGACTTCCCGACTTTGTATTCCGGAAAAACGAAAGTTCTAACTAACAAGTCAGGAAACCTATGCAAACATCATTTAAATATTATAAATACTCTAAGAATGCTGCCACTAAATTCCATAGCCAAATTGAAAACTACGCCAACTTCCTTGAGTCTACAGATTCAAACTCAACTCTGTCAACAAGTATTATCGTCAAATACTCGCTTCTGATTTCCCACATCTCAGTTCTGTCGAGTTTTATACGTATGAACAATTAATCGCTTTGAATTGTACAAAAATCCATTGACTAACGACGGCCTCTAAATTTTAAGACAATGTCTTGTAAACGAAATACTGTGAAAAAATGAAGAGCAATCGCTTCAATGTTGGCAACGTCGCAAATGTCGGACGAATGACAAGACGTCGTTTAAGTTAGTTCCCATCTATTTTACGCCACCAACAACGGCTAGGCAAGCCAATTGTTGACTATCAAAGGAACGGCATCACCATATGTGCCCCCATACCGCTAGCCGCCATTACCAAATGAAAGACAATTTCATGACTCCAACAACAGGTGGACGAAGAAAATTAGCGCTTATCAACATGATTAACAACAGATGGCTTGCAAAAAGCGATATTATCAAACTGCGCCTCTGCTTTCTCTGGAAGCTATAATGTGTTAGGGATATAGAGGAAGGTTATGTTGAACAAATAATGATTGATTGTTCACTGTATTGTGCAATTATAGTGAACAATATCTATTAAAATATAAAGTTCTCACAAGGTTTACCTGATTCGGAAATCAAATATATCGCTACGTCTGTTTCTCCATATTTACAACACTATTTCCATCAAAAATACGGCTTCTTTCAGATTGATCTAGTTGCCCAGAATGGCATAATGCACTGCAGGAATTGTGAGATGTCGTTTCATTCTTCATTAAACGGTTTGACTATTGCAGACCCCCTTCTTTCACAATGTGAATTAGTCGAAACACTCCCTAACAATTCAACTTTTCCATTTCGTTAACTATGTACGGGATGCTCTGCGGAAAAACCGGTCAATCCTTCACCGTCGAGGTCGAATCTCAACAACAGCGCGGCATGTCAAAAAAGATGGTCCGCGCAGCCGAGTGCCCCCCCGCGGTTGCGCAATCACCAAGGACAGGCGGTCCCCCTAGTGGGCCAGCACTCGAACGCACACGCACACACACACACACAATAATGGGTGGAATCGCGTACGAAGCGCGGCGAATAAACGAAACAAGATGATGAGTAGACGACGGACGCGCAGACCCAGAACATACAAGAGACGTATTCAATGACGCTCATCCGGCAGAGGGACTAGAGAACGGGTAGACATTAGGGTCGGCGGAAACAATGAGATGCTCGAGTGGGGCAGAACAAGTTAGGCAGTTCGAGTGTAAACGGCATTCGTTGAAGTGAAGAGGTATGAAGAGCAGCAAGAGAGGCAAAGACATTTTCATAGGTAGACATCGTATCAACGACATAGAGGCGATGGCGAGATGAAATGCGAGATGACGGAAACCCTCACTGGGAATAATACATTGGCGACATGCAAATTTGTGTACTGGGCGATCGACCAGTGGTCGGTAAAGAAACGACATCAGTACTGTTACTCTGGAAACATTTCGGGAAATCCGGTTCCTAATGGGTAACTCGATTTTCGAAAAATATTGAGTAGTCATGAAATGGGTTCTCATTAACGCAACCAGTAACGCTAACACATTGCATCGCAAGGAATCTGATAGGAATTCAAGACAGTTTTTTGAGGTCGCTTGAAAATATTGCTGTAGAATTTTTCAAGTTATCTGAAGCAGTGGGTGAGAATTTCTCTCCCCGTATCCATAGTTATACTGGATTTTTAATGCACCGTTTCAAAACTGTCGTTAATAAATACCAGATGTAAAGGTGAAGTCTCAATTTGTACTCAGCACTCACTCCACGCGTCAGATTCCTCTCTGTTTGGGTGCCGTTAATACCCTCGTCTATTCAAAGCCATAAATCTCCCTCATGAGAGGAATATTAAGCTTGTTTGTCGAGAGGGCATGTTCTCATGGTGTTCAGCGGAAATTGAACGCGGACAATTGATCATGAGCTTGCTTCAGTAATCAAGTGGGTTCATGAAAAAGCGTCCCTGTCCGTTGCACCGGATTGTCTTGCGCCTTTCATATGCACACATACACGTCCATTTATGCGTATATGGATTTCCATACGTGCTTTCATGTTGTAATTGGCACATAGATTCAGCCGAAAACCTGCAGCCAAGTGACTGAAAAGTACATTGGGGCAAATCAGAATAGTCGCCAACTAATAACTCCTTCGCCTGCTTTGAAAGTGCCTAACAAGACAATCTATGAGTACACTAATCTCCCAGGTAAGACGGAGACAGTTACCAGTGATGTAATTTCTTTTCAAGAATAGTAGAATCAAAGAGCAGTGCTGACATACGACAGTAGTAAATCGAGAATAAGGTCAACGTCGAGTCAGCTAACGATACTAAAAGTTATATGTTTAGTTGTTGAAACAGTCATATATGACCATCTAAGCATACCAAGTTCACGTTGAAACACTAAATCAGAAAAATAGAGGTGCTCCGGAAATGTTTCCGAAAATGGTGAACAAAAGCATTAATTTCATGCCAACGTTTTACCAGCAATACGTGTCAGCATTTAAAGTCATCCAAAACCTTACGACTATACATTTGCTGAACATAAAGATGAGGATAAAGTACAAAGCTCTCGGCGTTGATAAATCTCTGAGAGATGCGCCATGCATTAGACTTGATTAACGTTGGAGGTGATTGAGCATATCTGGCCATTACAATGACTCGTAGGGGCTTACCGATGTATCGAGACAGTGTCTCTATCCTCGTAGAGAAGTCTGGTACCAATTCGCCGACCCCTGAGGGATGGAAGGCTTGGTGGGCCATGGGCGCGGAGATCGATTCCATGTGTGTGCTGCAGGGCGCCCCTGAGCACTGCGCCACACACGCCCTTGTTTGCTGAAGATGTGGGTTTTAATACACTGTTCCGAGTGTTCTACTCTCGAACAGGAAATGTGTACATTCTCATCATTGAAATGAATCGAGTATTTCTCCTCATGAAAGGAAAACCATAGTATTGAATCCAGAAAAACTTGAAGCTTTGAGTTAATACATTCATTTGCTCACCACTCGGTCAAAATTACTACCAAGTGAAATTTAAATATTTCTAGCGATTAGTCGCAAATTTGAAGGAACATCAAACGCAGCTAGAATACGGCTTGTCGATCAAAAGGTGTATAACCATAATGATACTGAGGTATTTGCAAAACTCCGGACCATGGTGGCCACTATGGAGACCGAACACGCTGTTACCTTTTCCAGAGGCTAACTAACGCGTTCACCACCACATCACGAGAGTCCTTTGTTTCCCCCTTCTCTCAGTCATGTTTTGCAAATATCTCAGCATCATTATGGTAATCTTTCACATAATACCTTGCCACTAAAAAAAGAGTGGCCAGTAAATAAAAAGTGATGGAAGATGTAATTCATAAACCATTGTATTAACTGCCGATCTCTAATGCACCTGAGGTAGCTTCGATTTCAAAGGAAAATCAATCATGTTGTCCATCTAGATCGTTCTTCTTTAATATTCGCAGGTGAATTCTTATCTATTTTACTAATCTTTGTGGGATGGAAAGCTAGTCAGAATACAGTCATACTTCTGTTCCGGTCATGTATGTACTTCACACCAGTAGAAAGAAAGAGAAAGGAGTAGCGCACAGGGCTTTTTTGTCGCCTCCCATGTCATGCTCTCATGTTGGGGTGCAAGAAGAGAAATTCCACACAACAATATAGTAAATCCGCTTAAAACAGCATGCCCCTCAACTACGAGACCCCGTTCTATCCTACACAAAGTGCGTTGCCTGACAGACGGCACTGTGTGATAACACACTAGTGGCGCCAGCCTGTTGAAGACCTGTCATTAGAAGCATTGAGTCGATGGGACACAAGACTCAACGATGTTTTCAATGGACATCACGGTTCTCTAACACATAATTGATTCATACTCATATATGCCACAATCATTCCATACTCATATGCATTGATTCCAACTCATTGAAAGAAATAACTGTACTTTCCAACTTTATACGAACGTATCTAAGTTCGTGATGGGTTTTACTAATTGAAGTGAAAATCAGCAGCACCAACAGATCTTTGCTAAGAGTACGACATTTCTGGTTGGAAAAAAAAACAATTCCGATTTTCTGAAGCCCACAAAACGCTGGCTATTCGTTCATTCTTTCGGGTTCATACTTCAAATAGCGAAGCAATAGCAAAAACGAAGTCTCGTCCAGCATGAAAAGATGATGTCCTTGAATGCATTGTTAACGTTTGTGACTCTTATGTTAAAAATCTCCAGAACGTGGAACTTCTCTCCATTTTTTTCCATGAAAATCCTGTTTTTAAACAACCTAACAGCTAATGTAACATCCTAGAGAAATTCTACCAATCTTTAAAGCAACTGTTTCTAGCAACTGTACCAAATGTTTCCACGAGACTGTCGACTGAGCATTCTACTTTGCATTCGACTTCATTAAGCATCGTAGGGGTGACTGAATGCGTAGTTGGCCTATACAATTTGACTCTGCTTTTTCGATATCGATTTTCCGACTTCGGAGAGATTGAAGGCTGGGCTTGTGCAGGTCGCGGTGTCCAACCAAAGACGAAATGTTTATTGCGGTGCACCCTTGGCCACTGCGCAAAGCGCGCTTTTTTTTTGATAACTGCCCATAATTTTTTTTTTGACACCACCTGTGGTGGTATACTTGAGCACCAACATCGGTCATTATGTGCTAAACTGACGCAGACCACTTATCAAGTTTGTCATTTTGTAAGACGAACTTGAATGTCTCTGCATAAACAATCTTACAAACCATTACATCGTCGGTAAAGTGCTAAAAGCAAAAACATTCTGCTGTTCCTATGAGAAACAGGGCAAAAATAATGACATGTCACTACCTTGTGATTACTTTACGATACGTTCGTTAACAGTGACGCTCATAGACGAATATTCTCTTAGTTCTCTTACTACACTCACCTACCCCTATGTTGTAAGTGTTCCGAATAGTTTTGTAAGAAAGTGAAGAGTTTCAAGGATCGACTATCTATTCACCTCGGCATTGGAATATGAATCCGTTGTTTTCTTGATCAGCAATCGCGAGGTTGTTATACAGCATACATTTACTTCGCATTATGGGGTATAGGGCGACTACAATCAGCTGTTCTTACTTTCCTCATTGGAAGTCATGTAAAAAAAAAAGCGGCTCTGAAGAAGGCGATACTGCCGAAACGTCAGCTACTGTTGTATTGTATTGTGTGTTTTTCTATGCAAGAAAGTGAAGACATTAATTGCCTTTCAATAACTTCCTTACACTAATTTTCTACATCAGTTTTCACATTAAAACTAAGTTCTTTATTCTGTAACTTAGTACATTTAATTCTGTGTTTCAGCACAGGATTTTCTTCAAGTGTTATAACTCATCGTACTGCAAACACCACTACATCTGCGTTCAGCACTTGACAGAACCAACAAATCTAGAGTTTTACCATACTATCAAGATTAGGATGATTACTTGCAACGCAGTGATTTGAAGTGATGTGCGCCGAATATTGTCTGTGGTTCATTGTCGCACCTAGGACGTGGGTTAATCACGCCTCTCATCATACCGGACCCTACATATTGGCATCAAACCTGTCTGCGAACAGAAAAATCACCTGCTTGACAAAGCGGTAGGTCGATGTAAGTCATTGTACAGAACGAATACGCATAAGAGTCGAATGCAAGGGGCATCCCTAGGGGATAGATCAACACCAAACGCTTTACACTTTTAAAGATTTGAGTCGTGTAAAATGTAGTGTTTCAAAAAATACTTTAAAAATAAAAACTAAGTGAGGAACTCGTCGTTTTCTCTCTCAGCAATTGCGAGGTTGTAAAACAGCATACGTTTACTTCCATGCAATAACACACATACAACACAATCGTAGCTGACGTTTCGGCAGAATCGCCTTCTTCAGAGACTGGAAGGGTACACTAATACGCAACTTACTAGGTCAAACACTTCAACAGCACAAACAGAAAGATAAAATGAAAGAAAGATCAATAAACCAACATGTCCCGTCTTGTACCTACTTATTAAGACACATAAGTTGGTATCTTCTGACGATGCTGCGTCAACCTATCCATCATCACTCAAAGTTATACCCATCATCAGCTGCGTAGACGGGCCAACGGATAGAATAACCTGGTTCTTAAGCCTAATACTAATCCAAATGCTTAACCACATTCCAGCTCACCTCACGAACACCCATATGTTCCTAGCATGTCTATGTAACGCGTCTCCTAACAACATGTACGTGATGGAGTCATTCGACGTTACCGCGCTGCACACCAACGTATCGAATGACTCCGCAATGCAAGCCATCTTCGAACTTCTTGTTGAACATGAAGGAAAAATAAAAATGCATGGCTTGTCCATCCAGCAACTTATGGCTCTCTTAAAGGAGTGCCTAAACTGCTCGATTTTCAGATGGTCTAGGAAATACTACACGCAAATAAGGGGGCTGCCAATGGGACAGCGACTGGCACCAAGCCTTGCCATTGCGTTTATGTCTAGAGTGGAAACACCCGTTCTCGGTCTCCGGCCGTTACTCTACTGCAGATATATAGACGATTGTTTTGTCGTCGTCTCTACATAGGAGGACATGGACAAATGCTTTGAATTATTGAACGAGCAGTCAGAGCACATCAAGTTCACCCAGGAGAAACCGAAGGACGATTGGCTCCCGTTTCTAAACGTTCAAATTAACTTGTCAAGTAGTGGTTACATAACAAATTGGTAGCGAAAACCAAGTAACAAAAACATCCTGGTTCACTCCCTTTCTTGTCACCCTTC
>MQTX01000086.1:2505541-2521339 GCA_009735665.1 Angiostrongylus cantonensis | reverse complement strand
ATCGCTGCACTTATTTCATCGCTAATGAAGGGCAAGATAAACGGGGACTTTGTTTTGACCAAACCGTTCCTTTTGGAGCGTCGCTCTCCCACGAAACTTGTCTCGTGGTGTTACAATTTCATAGCCATTGGAAATGGCTATTTGCCAAGCCAAGTCGCGCGATTCTTCCTTTAGTTCCCTACTTGTGCACACAGGGGTGGCTGCTTGAAGCATGTTTCTCACAAGCGCCTTCTTTGTGTGTGAAGGATGGGAAGAAAGGGAGTGAACAAGGATGTTTTTGTTACTTGGCTTTCGGTACCACTTTGTCATGTAACCGCTACCTGACTAGTTAATTTGAACATTTAGAAACGGGAGCCAGTCGTCCTTCGATTTCTCCCGGGTGAACTTGATGTACTCTGACTGCTCGTTCAATAATTCAAAGCATTTGTCCATGTCCTCCTATGTAGAGACGACGACAAAACAATCGTCTATATATCTGCAGTAGAGTAACGGCCGGAGACCGAGAACGGGTGTTTCCACTCTAGACATAAACGCAATGGCAAGGCTTGGTGCCAGTCGCTGTCCCATTGGCAGCCCCCTTATTTGCGTGTAGTATTTCCTAGACCATCTGAAAATCGAGCAGTTTAGGCACTCCTTTAAGAGAGCCATAAGTTGCTGGATGGACAAGCCATGCATTTTTATTTTTCCTTCATGTTCAACAAGAAGTTCGAAGATGGCTTGCATTGCGGAGTCATTCGATACGTTGGTGTGCAGCGCGGTAACGTCGAATGACTCCATCACGTACATGTTGTTAGGAGACGCGTTACATAGACATGCTAGGAACATATGGGTGTTCGTGAGGTGAGCTGGAATGTGGTTAAGCATTTGGATTAGTATTAGGCTTAAGAACCAGGTTATTCTATCCGTTGGCCCGTCTACGCAGCTGATGATGGGTATAACTTTGAGTGATGATGGATAGGTTGACGCAGCATCGTCAGAAGATACCAACTTATGTGTCTTAATAAGTAGGTACAAGACGGGACATGTTGGTTTATTGATCTTTCTTTCATTTTATCTTTCTGTTTGTGCTGTTGAAGTGTTTGACCTAGTAAGTTGCGTATTAGTGTACCCTTCCAGTCTCTGAAGAAGGCGATTCTGCCGAAACGTCAGCTACGATTGTGTTGTATGTGTGTTATTGCATGGAAGTAAACGTATGCTGTTTTACAACCTCGCAATTGCTGAGAGAGAAAACGACGAGTTCCTCACTTAGTTTTTATTTTTAAAGTATTTTTTGAAACACTACATTTTACACGACTCAAATCTTTAAAAGTGTAAAGCGTTTGGTGTTGATCTATCCCCTAGGGATGCCCCTTGCATTCGACTTCATTAAGCATCGTAGGGGTGACTGAATGCGTAGTTGGCCTATACAATTTGACTCTGCTTTTTCGATATCGATTTTCCGACTTCGGAGAGATTGAAGGCTGGGCTTGTGCAGGTCGCGGTGTCCAACCAAAGACGAAATGTTTATTGCGGTGCACCCTTGGCCACTGCGCAAAGCGCGCTTTTTTTTTGATAACTGCCCATAATTTTTTTTTTGACACCACCTGTGGTGGTATACTTGAGCACCAACATCGGTCATTATGTGCTAAACTGACGCAGACCACTTATCAAGTTTGTCATTTTGTAAGACGAACTTGAATGTCTCTGCATAAACAATCTTACAAACCATTACATCGTCGGTAAAGTGCTAAAAGCAAAAACATTCTGCTGTTCCTATGAGAAACAGGGCAAAAATAATGACATGTCACTACCTTGTGATTACTTTACGATACGTTCGTTAACAGTGACGCTCATAGACGAATATTCTCTTAGTTCTCTTACTACACTCACCTACCCCTATGTTGTAAGTGTTCCGAATAGTTTTGTAAGAAAGTGAAGAGTTTCAAGGATCGACTATCTATTCACCTCGGCATTGGAATATGAATCCGTTGTTTTCTTGATCAGCAATCGCGAGGTTGTTATACAGCATACATTTACTTCGCATTATGGGGTATAGGGCGACTACAATCAGCTGTTCTTACCTTCCTCATTGGAAGTCATGTAAAAAAAAAAAGCGGCTCTGAAGAAGGCGATACTGCCGAAACGTCAGCTACTGTTGTATTGTATTGTGTGTTTTTCTATGCAAGAAAGTGAAGACATTAATTGCCTTTCAATAACTTCCTTACACTAATTTTCTACATCAGTTTTCACATTAAAACTAAGTTCTTTATTCTGTAACTTAGTACATTTAATTCTGTGTTTCAGCACAGGATTTTCTTCAAGTGTTATAACTCATCGTACTGCAAACACCACTACATCTGCGTTCAGCACTTGACAGAACCAACAAATCTAGAGTTTTACCATACTATCAAGATTAGGATGATTACTTGCAACGCAGTGATTTGAAGTGATGTGCGCCGAATATTGTCTGTGGTTCATTGTCGCACCTAGGACGTGGGTTAATCACGCCTCTCATCATACCGGACCCTACATATTGGCATCAAACCTGTCTGCGAACAGAAAAATCACCTGCTTGACAAAGCGGTAGGTCGATGTAAGTCATTGTACAGAACGAATACGCATAAGAGTCGAATGCAAGGGGCATCCCTAGGGGATAGATCAACACCAAACGCTTTACACTTTTAAAGATTTGAGTCGTGTAAAATGTAGTGTTTCAAAAAATACTTTAAAAATAAAAACTAAGTGAGGAACTCGTCGTTTTCTCTCTCAGCAATTGCGAGGTTGTAAAACAGCATACGTTTACTTCCATGCAATAACACACATACAACACAATCGTGGCTGACGTTTCGGCAGAATCGCCTTCTTCAGAGACTGGAAGGGTACACTAATACGCAACTTACTAGGTCAAACACTTCAACAGCACAAACAGAAAGATAAAATGAAAGAAAGATCAATAAACCAACATGTCCCGTCTTGTACCTACTTATTAAGACACATAAGTTGGTATCTTCTGACGATGCTGCGTCAACCTATCCATCATCACTCAAAGTTATACCCATCATCATCTGTGTAGACGGGCCAACGGATAGAATAACCTGGTTCTTAAGCCTAATACTAATCCAAATGCTTAACCACATTCCAGCTCACCTCACGAACACCCATATGTTCCTAGCATGTCTATGTAACGCGTCTCCTAACAACATGTACGTGATGGAGTCATTCGACGTTACCGCGCTGCACACCAACGTATCGAATGACTCCGCAATGCAAGCCATCTTCGAACTTCTTGTTGAACATGAAGGAAAAATAAAAATGCATGGCTTGTCCATCCAGCAACTTATGGCTCTCTTAAAGGAGTGCCTAAACTGCTCGATTTTCAGATGGTCTAGGAAATACTACACGCAAATAAGGGGGCTGCCAATGGGACAGCGACTGGCACCAAGCCTTGCCATTGCGTTTATGTCTAGAGTGGAAACACCCGTTCTCGGTCTCCGGCCGTTACTCTACTGCAGATATATAGACGATTGTTTTGTCGTCGTCTCTACATAGGAGGACATGGACAAATGCTTTGAATTATTGAACGAGCAGTCAGAGTACATCAAGTTCACCCGGGAGAAATCGAAGGACGACTGGCTCCCGTTTCTAAATGTTCAAATTAACTAGTCAGGTAGCGGTTACATGACAAAGTGGTACCGAAAGCCAAGTAACAAAAACATCCTTGTTCACTCCCTTTCTTCCCATCCTTCACACACAAAGAAGGCGCTTGTGAGAAACATGCTTCAAGCAGCCACCCCTGTGTGCACAAGTAGGGAACTAAAGGAAGAATCGCGCGACTTGGCTTGGCAAATAGCCATTTCCAATGGCTATGAAATTGTAACACCACGAGACAAGTTTCGTGGGAGAGCGACGCTCCAAAAGGAACGGTTTGGTCAAAACAAAGTCCCCGTTTATCTTGCCCTTCATTAGCGATGAAATAAGTGCAGCGATGAAGCGATGCTTAAAAAGGGCATATCTAGAGGAATCGGTAGCGATAACTGAAATGCCACCGAATACTCTTCGTCGCCAGTTAGTTGGTAACCGCTTGTATGACCGTCTGTGTGAAACACAAAATTACGTAATCTGCCCTTATGGTAGGGACAGTGACTGCATGAGCTCAGGTGTGATATACCTGATCTCTCGTGGTATTTGCGGAGACGAATATATTGGCGAAACGGGCAGACCCTTGTGTATCCGTATAAAAGAACACCTAGATGGCAAACGAAAAGCAAGACAAGGCACGCATAGGATACAAAAGCATAGCGGAGACGATTTTGATATAAAAGTTACTATCCCCGCACGGGATACTAAAACAACAACGCGCAAACTCCTCGAGGCTTTTTGGATAAATGCCAAAAATCCGGCAATGAATAGCATGGAGGAATGTCCCGAGATCACGCGTGATCTAGCCCCTTAGCTTCGCATCGATCGTTGATTGGGGGGGGGTGCTGTTGTCGTCAGCCATATGCGACTCTGAGCGGCTGTTCTTCCTCGGTGGAGGACAGATGAAAAAAGCGGTGGGGGTTTTCGAGAAGCCGTAGATCTTGTAATTATCGCTCAGATTTTCATCTTTCTGTTTGTGCTGTTGAAGTGTTTGACCTAGCAAGTTGCGTATTACTGTACCCTTCCAGTCTCTGAAGAAGGCGATTCTGCCGAAACGTCTCCTACGATTGTATTGTATGTGTTATTGTATGGAAGTAAACGTATGCTGTTTAACAACTTCGCGATTGCTGAAAGAGAAAACGACGAATTCATAATTCAATGCCGAGGTTAATAGAAAGTCGATCCTGGGTACTAATTGAGGAACCTCTTACTATTCCATTTTCTAATAAGAATTCATAATCTGTGATCTTAATGCAATCCGTTAGAAAGGACGTCGGGTCCAGCGTCGGAAAGCTGGTTATAAAAGTGCATTTTTGAAGACGCAACCAGATTCAGTACTGTTCGAAAGAACCGTCTCGGGTTTTTGCCATCAGAAACAGCGTCGTAGATTATCAAACAATATTTTGACGTCGTCGATGGCACCGTGACGAAGAATGGCAAACAAATCCAGAACAGTGAGCTGAACAAGGTCAAGCAAGCCACGGTGTCTTACACTCATGAACATATTGACAGTGGACATGGAAACAATAGGTCCACAAAATGCAATCGACTTTACTATGTATTAAAGACATTTCTGTAACTTATGAAAGAGTCGACAAAAAGCTAACCCAGGCCATTTTCTAGCCCATACATGCCCAATAGCAATGTACAACCAAAATTCTCATTATTCACCAATGTTCCTATAAGCTTTCGAAGCTTTGTAATGCATAAAAAGCACAAGATCAAGTCTCCCATTCATAAACGACTTTAGAAATACCACTGCACCAAATGGGAAAACCACAAATCCACTCGCTTCCACAGGACTCTTCAATCCGAAGCAACAGTCCCTTCCGCATTCTGTGAATGTTTTAGAGGTGAAACTCAGCAAAAAATCGATTTGTAAAGCTAATCAGGGCGAAAATATGATCTGGCTTAAATCGATCGCTATGGTATTTTAGTTAACAACTACTTAAAATGGGCTCAGATAAAATGTAACGAAATTTTGGTAAGCAAACTCTCGAACTACACCTTACTAATCCCAGAAAATACTGTCAAAAAAAGTAGAATGCTGGTTTCAAAAAGAATATTTCGAAAAAAAAATATGACCTCGGCACGTCCTTACTGTTTATTCAGTGTAAAGAAGTAAAAATAAAAGCTTTAAAAAAAAGCTCTCGGCGTTGATCAATCTCTGAGGAATGCGCCATGCATTCGACTTGACTACGTATCGTTGGAGGTGACTGAATGTGCATCTGGCCTTCGCATTGACTCGCGGTGGCCTACCGATGTATCGAGCCAGTGCCGCAATCCTCCCAGGCAAGTCTGGCACCAAATTGCCGACTCCAGTAGGATGGAAGGGTTCCTGACCCACGGGAGCAGGGATTGATTCTACGTGTGTGTTGCAGGGCGCCTCCGACCACTGCGCCACACAAACCCCTAGAGAGGTAATAACAATGAACAATAATCATACAGATCTGCCAGATCGCGATTGATGATGATTAGAAGTTTTTATAATGGTTACGATCAAAAAGCTTTGAATTAGCCTCAGTGACTTAAAATAATATGCAACAACTCGCAAGTTTGACGTGGTGGAGTCTTCTGGGTAACAAACAGCACAATTTACTAGAACTTTAACTAGAACACTTAACTTTATTATAGATTATACTTGGGTGGCCCGTTGTGCGGGGCCCAGCCTAATTTCTACTTTTTCGGACTTTTGCTGGTTTAGCCACTGTGATTCCCTGGAGTCCCGAGGTCAGCATGGCCAGTGCCTGTCCCAGGTCGTCACCACCACAAGCAGCTACCACCCTTGTGGATCACAGGGAAATTTGTCACCATGTGATTAGTTTGGTAGTAGGATGGTGATGGATCCTGGTACTCCTCAGCCTGGGAGACCCTGCCAGGCAGACGAATTCCCACGCTGAGCATCGCAGCCCAACACCCAGGAACAGCTCTCAGCCACGATGAGGCTGCAAGCTTTTATCCTTTCATAGATTATAATAAAAAGAAAGTAGACTTATCGGTCCCTAAATGTTACATAAACACCTGATAGCGAAAGAAACCCGACAGACAGCACTACAAATACAAACGTTTTAAAACGATAACAATGTAAAACTCAAAAAGACGTACATTTGGGACACCACTAACCACTTTTCGCTGAGTTAAGCACTGATTACACAGCAGTACTTTTCTCTATAAGTGAAACCATCTTAAAAATATTACGAGTAGGGTTAGCGAAATTACAACTAAATGTATAGTAACTCGGCAAAATTGTTGTTAAATACACAACTATAAGTAATAAGACAAAATTACAAGTAAGACTCCAAGAGAAATCGCCTTAGTCGCCTTTCAGAGCAATCGCGATGAACCGCAACACAGCTCTCCTACGAATATACAAAACGAAAGTGGTTACAAAAGTTCTTCTTTTCTCTTTTCCTCTTCAAATTTCTTTAAGTTCATAATGGAATAACACTCACAACCACTTCCATCAACGGAATACCTCTGTTTGACGTCAGTATTTCAGTCATTTTGCGGGCCTGAAACCAGTACTATGATAGCAATCAAGTAAATACTAGATTTGAGAGGAACGATAACATTATCTGAGAAAGAAACCATACACATATAGATGATTCAATCAATAACGATCGTGATTTGACAATCATTCATCAGTAGACAATCATTAGTAAAACGATTAGACTAGTTACACATAAAGCAGCAACACACTAACATGAGACGTGAAGTAGCAGCTATACACCTTCTTTCATTATTCCAAATTAGAAATGGATTAGCATATACTACAGGGATTGGAGGACCGTGTGGTGCAGTGGTCGAAGGCGCCATGCAATAAATACATATGCAATACAATAATACATATGCCAATACAATAATAATAATACATAATATATATATAATAAATGCAATGCTATACATGGAATCGATCCCTGCACCCCGAGTTAACCAAACCTTCCATCCCTAGTGGGTCGGTAAATTGGTACCAGACTTATAAAGAATGATAGCAGCACTGATTCGATATATCGCAAGGCCACCACGAGTCATTTTAAAGGCCAGATATGCATTCAATCATCTCCAACGATACTTAGTGAAGCCGAATGCATGGCGCATCACTCAGGGATTGATCAAAGCCGACGGCTTTATCCTTCATCCTTATTATTTACAGGAATTGAATATATTATTTCTATGTGTATTGACAAGTGGACCAATCGCAGGTGTCGATGTGGTTTTTGGGAGAATCCCAACCAAAAGTGAATGTCCCTCCAATTCACAAGCGACAATGCTTGCTTGTGAGGAAGACCGAAGAACGTCCTGCTATCCCCATCTCGAAATCCCAACAGAAGTAACTTCCGAAAAGCATACAACATATTACCGAGAAGAAAACACGACAAATGCAGAAGTCAAAGTTGAAGCCACGTATAAAAGGGATCACCTCTATAGATAATAGTTATATGAGAATGAAACCAGTGAAAAAGTATTGCAGCCTACGAATGTATAAGGACAGGTCATTTCGATGATCGCTTATGGCACCGTTAGCGCAGAAAGACTGGCTGAGAGAAATACAGAACGAGAGCACTAGTGGTGTTGTGCGTAACACATGAGCCCCCGGAAAAAGTAATCGCGGTTCGATCTGGCCTGTGGTCCAAGTTTTGCAATTGTCTTAGCATCATTGTGATTGTATCCCCGTCGGTAAAAAAAAAATAATGGGTAATAGGTAGAAGTTATACATTATACAAAACATTCTATTTGAAATCTCTCCTTAATATGGAAGCGGAGCTTAATATGAAACTAACACCTGGATACATGGGTTTTCGCGATCCTTATTACTAGTTCATATTGAAATTCCTCCAGGATATAGTTCTAACTTAGGTCGTTTGGCGACATCAGAAAACATTCAGCAAACCATTCAAGAAACATTCAAGAACCCGAAATTCAACACTTAACCCCTTAGACGCCTTCAGAACCCTCAACACTGCATCTGTACATGCTCTAATTCTGCCAGGTGCTGTCTTTTACAGTAGAGCCGAATTCTGCCGAGTATTGTTCTAGGATTACCTGAATGGTTCAAAAAATCTGTATATTGGAATTAAGCTAGACAAGCTACAAAAATGTTATAAGGAAACAATAAAAGGATAAAGGATAAAGCTCTCGGCGTTGATCAATCCCTGAGGGATGCGCCATGCATTCGACTTCATTAAGTATCGTTGGAGGTGATTGAATGCATATTTGGCCTTTACAATGACTCGCGGTGGCCTGCCGATGTATCGAGCCAGTGCTGCTATCCTCCCAGACAAGTCTGGTACCAAATTGCCGACCTCGGAGGGATGGAAGGCTTGGTGTGCAACGAGCGCAGGGATCGATTCCACGTGGGTGTCGCAGTGGCGCCTCCAACCACTGCGCCACACGCGCCCTAGGGAAACAATTGAGAGCATCAAATTGCTTGGCAGATGCAGTTTAAGATATTTATTATGTTACGGCTACGTTCAAGGATCTACACTCACGAATGCTAGAAAATATTTTGGTTCTAAATGTCTCCAAATCCTATATGTATAAGTTCTCAATTGTCGACATTTCCACTGACGGAAGTTGTATTAAAAGTAACCCAATGTCTAGAATCGTTTCCGTACTGGAAGATACCTAATGAGGCTGGTCGACTTCTTGTTGCGACGTTTTGTTTGCTGTTTTCGTTCTGTTTTTACCATTAAACCCCTTGACAGCCTAGACATTCATAGTCACTTAACACATTTGATGTGACCATACTTTCAAGCATTCTAAATAAATGAAGGGAATGAATATGCAACATGAAACACCTATGTGGAGATCCAACGACTAACACTTTGGTTCCAATGCGCACTTGATTTTGACGTAAGACGACAAAAACCACGGCGGTTTCTTGGTTCGCTGTCAGTGGGCGTGATAGAAAAACTATTATTTAGATAAGGTGAACTGCAAGTCTATTTTATTTGCTAATATCGAACTCTCACATTCACTTTTTGTTGAATCTTCACTGTTCTGTAAGTTCTGAGAGCTCTTCGACGAACCTTACATGCACGGCTAGACGGCAGTCATACTGTTGACTTCTCCGTTTAGCTCTTTACTGAGTGGCATCACATCATCCTTAACCACCCACCTCTCCGGATGTCTGCAGTAACTTAACTTCGCTACAACGGACGGCCGACTTGTTTTATGACGTCGAAAATACACTAACCGATGCTTTCCTCTACACAGCCTGTGACTGGCAAAAAAACTCGTGTATCAGACGTGCTTGCACTTGCCACTTGTGTTTCGTAATCACTCTAGAGTCTCTCGACGCTTCGTGACTAAGAAAACGAAAAACAAAACGTCTACAAAACGACTGACATAGAAGAAAAACGACTACTGCTGGTTGTTAAATGTAAGGCTTATTCGTAACCTGATTACGGCACATAAATTCTCTATGGTATAAAATCAGTTCCATACATAAATTTTTCCATACACAAATTTTCTGGCACTATTGGACACACTAGATCTAGACGCCAGCCAACGGTTATTCTAAGTTCGATGAAATCTTTACGATGTCTATTCATAATGCTATCAATAGGAATTGATTCCCACTGGTGTGCGACCACGAGTGTTGGACTGATAACCAAAGATAATTAAAACCAAAGCAGATCCATCAAAATGTGTTTGGTCATGACTAATACGTCAACGTGATAGGACCGAAAACAGCAAAGCAGCGTGTCAGTTTGCTTCTAACCACGAAACGTAGCAAGAAGCCTTAAATAAGTAAGTAAAGCAGACCTTTCCTTCCCTTAAGCATTTTAAGCACATCACATTCGAGGAAACAACGAACGAAATACGCCGTACATAGGCTATTCGATGCCAAGTATGGATCCGACTTCATGGAATTTTCGTGCACTTGAACCATACTTGGCTAAGCAACACTGCAAAAAAAGGCTACCAACGATCTCCACATGAATCTCTCAACCATCAACGTTGGTAAAATCCGTTTTCTACTATGTAACTAGGTTTGATATTTAGTAACACAATATTGATGCAATCAACTAGAGATGGGCCACCAAATAAGCCTATGTATTCCCCATATAGGGCGCGTGTGGCGCAGTGGTTGGAGGCGCCACTGGGGCACGCACGTGAAATGCGCCCATGGCTCACCAAGCCTTCCATCCCTCCGGGGTCGGCAAATTGGTACAAGACTTGTCTGGGAGGATAGCAGCACTGGCTCGATACATCGGCCGGCCACCGCGAGTCATTGTAAAGGCCAGATATGCATTCCATCACCTCCAACGATGCTTAATGAAGACGAATGCATGGCGCATCCCTCAGGGATTGATCAACGCCGAGAGCTTTATCCTTTATCCTTTTATTCCCCATATAATATCTACAAATCTATCTCTTTACAACCACTGTTATGTTGGGATATTTGCAACACTTGGACCGCATGCCAGATCAAACCCACGATTACCTTTACCGGTAGCTCATACGCTACACACTGCACCACTGAAGCCCTTGTTTTGCCATTCTCTCAGCTAGTTTTTCTACCTAACGGTGCTATCAGCCATCACCCATCACCGAAAATGATCTGGAAAACACAAATCGGCATTCAACCCTGTTCTGCTAAAGTTGCATTCGAAATCAGAATGATAACTTTTTGTTTTTTCCTTATTATTAATCATTGTAGGGTATGATGTGAAAATACAACCACTATAATGTTGAGATATTTACAAAACTTGTAGCGTAGGAAGATCGAACCGATGATTACCATTTCCGATGGGGTTACCTGTTACCCAGTGCTAAGCTGAGATCCTTATTTTGCCTCTTTCTCTTTATTTTAAAAGCATTGCATTGCGACAATATTTTTTATCGCCAACGACTATTCAGAACCTCATGAATACAAATTTAGCATGCATGACTCACAAAAAGTGCTGAACGAACAGATTCATCAAACGACAATTGCATTCTCTGGACTAACTAACCCCTATGCATGGCTGCAGTCACCAGAAGTGCGATGAAACATAAAGAAAGGCCCGAAAACGAACTGAATTTTTGATTACCCGACCTGACAACTTATGCGGCAAAGAATATGCAAACCATAACCGACGTGATAGTGCTGTACTCTATTGTCTAACATTTTCCAGTTTCTTTCAGATCGTTCCATTTAGGTAACTGTGGACTAAAACAATAATAACCTAAGAATTTTTCACTAGAACCCACAAAGGTGAAATCTGAAAGATTATCATTACCAGTTCATACGAAGTAGGATCGTTCACCTCAACAGAACGATAAAAGGGTAGAATGACGGAATATAAATAAGAGTTAATACACGGTGATTTCGACTGTAGCATCAGTTTAACTTTGTTCAATGCTGATTTGGACTCCCCAGATAATTAGCGTTGACGGATGATTGCTGATAGTACCGTTAGAGTTGAAAAAAAAAATAGACTGACAGATAAAGCAAGGGCCCTTCACTGGTGTAGTTGATAGCACGTCACTCTCCAAAAAGGGTAATTGCGAGCTCGAAGCCCACCTTAGTTGCCGAATTTTGCCTATTTCAGCATCATTGTGGTTATAGTCGATATTATTACTATTCAAGATATGCTTCCATCGACATGGACAAAATATCGCTCAAATGAACCGAATACTATGTGGAACATGAAAATCACACGAATTCCGATATTATAGAGGCAAGCGAACGCCAAAATCACAGGTTGTCCACTTTTTGAATATTTTGGTGTTTCGCCATCGCTGTGGTTGCAGTTCTTCTTGATCTCTTCCCAGGATTCTGTCGATCGCTCCAATTTCACAATCCACTTTGTATCTTTCCACTTTTCTAGTGCTACAGTATCCATGTGGTTGCAGTTCTTTTCAACATCTCCTCTCACGATTCTGTTGGTCCCTCGATGCCGACTATCCGCGACGGCGCGGCGCGTATTCTAACGAGCAGCGCGCGCGTTTTGCGTTCGTTCGCGCGCGCGACGGCTAATTCATTTCGACGCGCCCGAATGGCCGCTAATGCGTGCCGGTCGGCCGCCGCCCCGCCTCGGCGCCAATTTCCCGAAATCGACGGCAATTTCGACGCGAGCGACGGAGGGACGAGATCGTCGTCTCCCTCCAGCCCCTACCTCATAGGCCGGTTCCATGCCAAAAACCCTCTACTTCAGCGTTGTCGAGATGACAGCCACCAACACTTAATGACGTTGAGTGACGACGAAGGAGCGTATTTACAGAGCGGAGGAAGGCAGAACGGTCGTAAACAACATGCATAATGCATCTGGCACAGAGAAGAAAGAAAGAAAAAAGCCCGGGTATTGTGCATAAATAAAAAGGATCTGCGTTGATCAATGAATAAGGGATACGCCATGCATTCCACTTCATCAAGCATCGTTGGAGGTGATTGAATGCATATTTGGCCTAGATAGTAACTTGCAGTGACCTACTAATGTTGCGAGTAAGCGCTTCTATCCTCCTAGACAGGTCCGCTACCAATTTTCCAACCGCGGACTGATGGAAGGCTTGGTTAGCCTGGTCTCGGCACCGATCCCAAGAGTATCACAGGGCGTTTCTAACAACTGCGTTAAATGCTAGTATTGTGCAGAGTAAGCATAAATCGTTTGATTTGCGTTGCGTGAATCACTAGCATAGCCAGTATAATCTCAAATCGGTCTACTAAGGTACACATCGTCGATTCAGAACTCGATTCACGACTCAAGAAAACATCGCTTCTACCAAAAATACAGAAGTAGAGTTTACAAACTCTGAACCATAAACAGCCCATAATCACAATCTTCGACTAAATAGTAACAATATTTTATTGAAAAAAAAGATATATTAACAACAGTAAAAAACGCACGGGACACACATCATATATCGCACGGTGCAATGAATTCTCTAAAGTCAGCCAAGGTGCGCATGTGTGCAGCGTATATGTTAGGGAGGCATGATGAACACACAACGGAGAGGAACAATATCCACAATCTTCATGGATATCACATAAACATAGACAGGGACACACACTTACAATTGATACATATCGTCACGATGATCAGCGACGCAGTCATCCACTGTGGCAGGCGGCACATGCACGGGCGACGACGACGGCGACGACTGCTCCGAGCGATTCGAGGAGAAGCGCTCATCAGATCGAAGTCATGTCGTGCGACGTGCATCACTCGATGACACGTAGCAATACATACTACACTCTCTCATCATAGTTTCTCATATAATTTTTATTAACATGAGATCACCTCACATATAATCACTTCCGATTCTTCGCAGACGTCAGAGATAATAAACTGTTTCATATCTCTGACATCATCACAGAATAGTACTCGAATCGCTCTGCGAACATATAAAGTATAAATAAGACATCAAACACACATAAGCCACATGATCACGATGCGCTGCTACACAAAACAAATCGCTTGGTGAGATCACGCTGCCAGTGCCAGACTTGCAAAACAGTAACTGAAAGCAAAAATCCGGAAGCCAGAACACGTGCTTCCATTGCTCTCATGGAGAATGTTCCCAATCAAATAGTTCATGAGCAATTCGTTCCTCAATGCAATGCAAAATGTCGAAAAAAATTTACAGCTCTCGCTTGTGTGCTCTTTCGAATCGGACCGTTACTGCTCATTAAGTAGTAAGAAGAAAATCAATCTCCTTACACACTAAACACATTGCCTAACAATAGCAGCATGATTTTGTAGGGTGATCTCTTAAAATCACAAATAAAAATCTTCTGACGATGAGGAGTGATGATAATGATACATACACACATACATATACACCGATTGCGGGCGAAGAAAGAAGTTCGTTCAAGGAGGCTACTCAAAAGCTGACACGTACGTCCAAATCCTCGCACACGATGTGTTATCAACGTAAAATCCTGAGTATCAAAGCAATAGAAAACCCTAAATATGCGATATAATGCAAGAAAGGGCATGCACTTGTCAGTAGTAGACACAACTATTCATAAAGAGGCTTTTAGTAAACTTTAAAATGACAGTAAGTGCACATGCCTTTCCAACAGGAAACTCAGGAAGAGAACTATGCAGGCAAAGCGGAAATTCAAAGGAAAACTATATAAATGAAGCATGGTAGAGGTGAAGGAAAAACGGCTAGCAGAACACCACCGGGTTGAAGATCTTAGGCTATCGAATCGCTCTCTCTACCAATAATGGATAATTGTCCTAAATAGAAAACGCTCTGTGTAGAAGTAGATTAAGACGCCTAGAACAGTAGATGTGCGTTCAAATGTGACTGATGGAAACACCTGATGAAAGCGTGTACTAAAAGCAAAGTACGAAAAAGCAAAACAATAACACAATAAATCGATCAAATCGATTAGAAATGGAGGATGGCAGGCCCGTATTGAACAGACGTCATCAATCACAATGTTTAAGAGGGAGAAAAAAAAACAGAAAAAGAAACGAATATAAACACCATTACAGCGTATGCATTGCAAATAGTGAGTAGCCAACGATCACCATAGGAAGGTTGACTATTTGCTACCCAATCTAGGAGCTCTGACTCAGCTGAGAAGCGTAACGATACCACGTATATATACAGAAGATGAGAACGGTGCTCTTTGGGTACTATTCGATCAGCACCGCTTTTTGTTTGTCAACATCCAATCGACACACTGGGCACTTCTTGTTGTACACCAACCATTTGTCGATGCAATTCACATGAAATATATGCGCACAGCGTAGATTGCGTACTTCTTCGCCAGTTTCGAACTCACACAGACAAACCGTACAGCGCTCTGTTTCGTTCTCCGGCACCTGTAATTGCAGAAAATCCACTATAACATGTCATTCTGGACGTTCTTTCCTCTAGGAGGAAAAATTTTGTTGCATGACATACTAAAAGTAAAACTCGCTGAACTCTAACTTACTTGTAGAACCATAGATAATATGTCATTTTTGCATAGCTTGGAATTAGATGAGAAAATAGCCCTCACAAAGAGGTAAAAAAAGAATAGGAGGTAAAACTCCCGGAGTTGATCAATCCATGACGGGTGCGTTATGCATTCGACTTCGTTAAGCATCGTTGAAAGTGACTAAATGCATATCTGGCCTTTATAATGACTCGCGGTGGCCTACCGATGTACCGAGCCAGTGCTGCTATTGCGCTATCCTCCCATATAAGTCTGGCCGCAATCTGCTGAACTCGGAAGGATGAAGGACATGGCGA
>MQTX01000086.1:2480798-2495445 GCA_009735665.1 Angiostrongylus cantonensis | reverse complement strand
GATGCTAACGATAACACGCATAACACTCGGCATGTTAAACGAAGATAAAGTTATTTGTGAACAAAAAAAAAAAAAGCGAGAAATAAAAGGCCGAATAATGAATGAATCCCGAAGAACGCTAGGGAAACCGTTTTGTGGAGCACGAATCCAACCCATAACTCAAACCGTCACACAAGCCTTAGATCGTGATTAATCAAGAGGTTCCTAACAGATAAGGAATGCAGGTGGAAAGAGATAAACTCTTGACATGGCTTCAACGATCGTTATGAAGCATATGGTGTACAAATACAACAATTGCTAAACCGAACGAAATCGAACCAAACAGGATTTCATTTTTAACGAATGAATCCACTAGGAAGCTTAAATTCCACGAAATGACAGAACTTTCTGATATTAATCGATTAAGCATGGATTCGACTTATCAAGAAAACAATGAAAAGCGGTCCACGGCAAGAAACATATCCACAAGAAACTCAATCGGTAACAGTTTGGATTTAAAATATACCATTGAAAAACTCAGCTGCTGTAGAAAGAAAGGGACCCTAACCAGTACTAAATTCAGTCTCTTCTCGTCATGTTAAAATCGCACAGTCGTAGGCTCGGAAAAAACGAGAATTCTTCTCATAACCTATGGAATGTTAGTTATCGACATAGTCTGATTCACCCATCGATTCTACGAGCAGATAGTAGGTAACCGTTGGAACTTGAGCGGTCAACGATAGTCTTCCGTGTTATCGATTGGATTGCATCAGTGACTGATGCAGTTACGAGGCGGTAGCCTCTTCAACGATAAAATAAATAAAAATAAAACATAATACACGTCAGAGTAGTTCTTTTTCCCGTTTGGGTTGGTGCTACAACACAGAGAAATACAAACGCTCAGTGTAAGAAGCAGATTCAGTTAAACTCCTGGCACTTCCTGCTAACATTCCACAACATCGAACAATTGTTAAACCACACTAGCAGCACGTACATCTGCATATATCGCAATGTTGTCTGTGCCAAAGAGCGATGGTGTCCTCGAGGGACGAGCACGAGTCGACAGCGAGGTCAACATCGTCGACCAGACGACGGTCGAATGCCAGCAGACGCGCCCCGCGCCACAATTACGCGCCGCCGCCGTCGCTGCGATCACGTCACGATAAGAAATCAGAAAAGATTAGACGACACACCACCATCTCCCGCCCGTTCGTCGTCTTTCCGATTCCATCTCCACCTCGTTCATTGTCATCGTTACCCGATGCTCATTTATTTACTGCTTAGAAATGCAGACAGGTGCTCAGGTAGTCATCATTAACTTGACGAGATTCTTATCGATAAGAACTCTTAAGAGTAGCAAATCCCAGGACCGACTCCATATTCATCTCGGCACCGATCAATAAATCAATGTTCTCTTCTTGGCCAAAGTGTTGAATAAAGCTTTTGCTAACAAAGTCGCGTTTGTTCAAGAAGGAAACTCCTAAAAGTGTAAGAGAACGGTGTCGACCTTAGTCACTAGTCACAGTCAGATAGCGACGTATTCCTTTCCTGAATTAAAGAACAGTGCATATTCGCTAACACTAAAGATACCATCACATCCACGTCTAATGACCTTCAGAACTTTTGACAAAACAATAACAAAATCAAAATCACAATCTATTCCTCTCGATTTCAATCACTCCGTTCCATCATACGTGACCCTACCACAAGCCGATCGCTCAAAACATCCATGGTAACATCCTAGGTATACTTCAGAAGTTACACTTACGCCAAGACGAAACACAACGAATCAAGACATGCATGAATTGGGGAATAGTTTACGGCCACATGGCAGAATGGTGAAATGAGATATTCAGGACAAAGCATTGATTTGTCTCAGTCGGTGTCTGCTCGGTTAGAATCAATACGCTGAGTAAACATTCAATCGATAAGCAAACAATTAACGAACAAACGAACGGAGCGAGGAAGCGAGAGTCAGCCATTTCACATCCATCCCGTGCACTACCAGATTTTCGACAACAGTTGAACGAAGGTCAAGGGCAAAAAGATTAAGCGCAATTTCATGAATCGCTAAAACAATACCAATATTCACAAAGATCACTTTTTATCAACTGCCTTTTACAAGCTTTCACGACAGGGTATCATTTGTGAAACAATTACAATGATGCTGAGATATTTGCAAAACTCCGGACTGCAGGTGTCTGCGGTGGGGAACCAACGCGTTATTGTCCTTTCCAGTGAGTAACGCATTCACCACCACACCATGTGGATCCTTCGTTTCGTCTATCTCTCAGTTAGTTCTATCGATCACCGCCGTCAGCTATAGTCTCAGCTTAACTGGGTTCAATGCCGATTTGGGCTCCATAGATCACTCACGTTAACGGGTGATTGCTGATGGCAGAGATCGATAGAACTAGCTGAGAGACAGGCGAAACGAAAGACCCGCATGGTGTGGTGGTGAATGCGTTACTCCCCGGAAACGACAATAGCGCGTTCGTTCCCCACCGCAGGCACCTGCGGTCCGGAGTTGTGCAAATATCTCAGCATCATTGTAATATCAATATTCTTTTATTTAATGCCTATTGTTATTTCCACGGCAGGGCATGATGTGAAATGTAGCCACTGCGATAATGAGATATTTGCAAAACTTGGACTTATTGAACCGAAATTACCTTTTCCGAGGGCTCACGGGTTACGCACAGCACCACTGCAGCCCCTGCTTTACCTTTCTCCTTTCTTAGCCAGTATCATTCTTGTTACAAAGTAATCAAGTTGTCGTCCCAATGGTTCACAGCTTCATCTTGGCCGGGAGGTGTTCTTGGGTGTCGGGCCCCGATATACGGCGGAGGATTTGTCCCCCCAGCAAAGCACCTGAAACTGAGAAGGGATCTGGCATTTCCGCCAGGAATCCCAGCTAAAAGTAAACGAATACCCGGATCCACCACGATCCTGGTATCGAACTATTCGCATAGTGGAAAATCTCGCTCTGATCCACAAAGGTGGCTAGTGCCGGTGGTGGTGAGGACCTGGGACAAAGTTTCGTTAGGGCTCGGAAAACTCGGGAGTCAGGGAACCACAATGGCGAAACCAGTAAAACTCCGAAAAAATGGAAATTGTACTATGGCCTGCACAACTAGTGAGGACGGACCATCCAAGTAAGTAAGTAAATGAAGCTGTAAACTAAAATTGGAAGCGTGGAAAACTAAGTAAATATCATCCACTGGAATGAAGCGCGATGCACATGAATATACAAATGCACACACATGCATTCAACTCTTAACGTTGGATAAGCAAAAAGTGTAGAACAAAGCCATGAAAAAAAAGTAAAGAAGGAAAGTGGGTCCTGTGTGGCAACCTGAATCACCGTGCGCCACTGACAATACGTTGTATTATGGAATCAATAATAATTTACTGGTACCCACAGTAGTCTCAAAATTCTTCAAGAAGAACAAAGGACTAGGTGCTCGCTCAATAGGTAAGACAAAACCTCAGCGTTGTGGAACCAACAAAAGCATGCAGTAATAATATCAATCATCATAAGAATCACGTGATGATAACAGTAATCACTAATTCAAATGCCTTAACTAAGAACAGAAGGAAGAACAAGCTTAAAGCATCGCTGACACAAACCCGAAGTGTCCGTTTCGGTCACACTGGAAAACTTTGGTAAAAAGAAGGCGACTGCAATAAATGCACATTTACTTGATAGCTGAACGGCCTGTCACTAGTTTCGTGGGCCCCAGCATAATCTCCATTTTTCGGAGATTTGCTGGTTAAGCCATGTAGTTACCTGGAACCTCGAGGAAGGCGTGGCAAAGTCTGCCCTAGGTCGTCACCACAAGCAGTTGCTGCCCTTGTGGATCAGAGGGAGATTTAACTACCATGTGACCAATTTGGTACCAGGACAGTGATGGATCCTGGTGTTAGTTTACTCTTAGCTAGACTTCTTGATGGAAACGCCGGACTCCTCTCGGCTTAGGAGACCGTGCCGGAGGACGAATCCCCAGCTGTACATCGCAGTCCTACACCCAGGAGCGCCTCCCAGCCACGATGAGAGGGTAAGCTGTTAGGAGGATGCACATCTAAAAAATGCAAAACCAATTCACAAAAAACGTTCAGTTCTAAGCCACACAACAGTTTAAAAATAACGAACAATGATGAAAACAGAGACTTCAGAGGAAGAAAGAACGAACGCTGACTTTGTGAAAAAAAAAAACAAACAAAACTGCTATTAACAACACTCAATGCGAATACGAACAGAGAATATCCGCACTTCCGCAGCCATTAACATATTCTTCATCGAGTGATCGATATAAAACCTTGAAAAATCCCATAAACGATGCTAACAATTGTGATTTCGACTACCGGATTCAATTCTGATTTGTGTTCCCCAGATCATTCCCGTTGATGGGTTTTTGCTGATGGCACCGTTAGGGTAGAAAACCGGCTGAATGAAACGCAAAGCAAAGGCTTCAATAGTGTAGTGGGTAATACGTGAGCCCTCGGAAAGGGTAGTAGCGGATTCGAATCTAGTCAGTACAAGTCTTGCAAGCATCTCAGCATAATGGTTGCTTAACAAACCATGTATTCAATCCGAAACCTAACAGTACAGTACGGTCTAGCGGCTTCATTTAAAGCAAATATGTTGTATAACTGGGAACGCAAAAATATTTTTAAAAAAAAACCTCCGTATCCCGCGATGTATGCGCAACACAAATAGATTTTTAGAATGTAAAAAAATGAGAGAAACGTTCGAACAGAAACGACGAGAATGACGCTTGAAAACCCCAGTACGAAATAATTTCGCGAAAAAAGCGACACCCGTCACATCAAAGAGCAAACGGCCTGTGCTAAGCGAGAATAACAGTGTCTTCCTAAAATAGTGGAGTGCAAGCGATATGGTACTCAGCGTTGTGAAGCGTTTGTTTCCCATTCAAGCATTTCCCACTGGCTGTCAGTAGGACGACAACTGTAGGAAAAGGTGGTGGGTGGGTGGTCGGAAGGGTGCAATGGAACCAATGTGGTGGTCGCGCGGCGATCGATTGCGGGCGGCGTGGCAGCTTCTCGGTGCACATGCACCCAAGAATGCTGGCCAGAATCGACTGGACCCGTAAACATGTGGAAAAGTCCCCCTGGACACGAAGCATTTGCTCGAATAAGTGCCGGAGTGGACTAGGATCTCACCATACGACGCTGTGGGAGAAATGGTGTTGTAGATCCAATCACTTATTATGTCATTTCCGATGTTTCTTATTAAAATAGTGGTCAACATCGCCTGATCTCGTTAACATAAGAAGCAGCCCTTCCAGAAATGAAGCACTCGACTGAATTGGTGCCAGAGCATGCCAACTTCGTCACACCACACTGTTGGAGAAATGGTGTTGGTGACCGAAATCACTTACCATTTTCGATGTTTCTTAACAGTTTTTCCATTTTTAGTGACGGCCACAATATCAAACTTTTCCTTCTGACCTAGGATAGTTTCGAATATTTTGATGCTTACATGTGTTTGACCGTATAAATGAGCGAACGCATCATATACCATGAAGAAGCTTCGCTGACAAAATAAAAACCAGTGGTGAGATGGCCTATCGCATAAAAACATTAATCTCAAGGATCGTTCAGAATTCATGTAACAAAAATAATCCACCGTCATCACTCGTGACTTCAGTGTGCTACCGAAAGGTTCGAGCTGGCAGCAACAAAGATTTTATTGGCACTTGTCGCACAGCTGAGCCACATAGTGGGCTACTCTTTACGAACCGCGAAACGTTCCATATTTTTCATAATAAAAGTCGACTGAAGCTATCTCTACAAACTCTGACCTGAAGGATAGATTTACTGATGGATAGTTTTTCAGGATTTCAAGAACCTAAATGTCTTACTTTCTGTAGATGACCACTAACTGCCTCTCATGTACTACCTTATCGCTTCAATACGATTACTTGCACACATGTGGCATAAGTCAATTAGACGCATCAGAACAGGAAACCCATTCTCTAAACCCACCTGCATCTCGAGGCAAGAACAATTATAGCGTTTGCTTCAAGCTTAAATCTCCTATATACCACGTGGGGATAAGCTACATAAGCTCACGACTAATTGCCTTGAAATCATTCATACGATGGAGATCCATGAATCGTAAATTTCCAATCATAAACTGGATCTGAGTATTTACCAAAACCACACGGAAAAGATGTTGTGTTCAAGTTCTCCTTCAACTATAACGAAACATATTCTCTCTTTACGAATAAAAACTAATAGCTCAAATGTTTCTGTATCGAGTAGTTTGAAAACGGATAAAATTGAGACAAAAACTCAAGTTGGGATGGGAATGTAGACGTAGACACTTTCGACGATAAGAACAAATGAGCATCCCTTTCAGTGGATAGATGAGAGTTAGCATTGAGTAAACGCCTGGTTAAAAAACTACTGCCCCTCTCGACTATTGGTAACGCCAGATACCCGATGAGAAATAAGTAAACGACAACAGTTATCCACTTCAAAGTCTTCGTTGTAGATCGGAATTCGTTATTGAACATTGTAAAATTGAATCTCCGTCAAGTAGCAATACTTTGATATCCTCCGGCCTTATGAAGAATTATGAGAGTCAGTAAGTAAGACTTTTTTTTAAAAATGAATCCCGATATTACTAGGTCGTAGTAAACGCTGGTCCCTGTCGATCGACTGGAATAGGAAGGACGTTTGCCTCTTTGAGGTTGTCTCCAAACGTGATTAATTCCTGGAATTGATTTACTCTTAGCTGTAGAAATATCTGATGGAAATAGCGAACTTCCGTCAAAGCGTTTTCTCAAAATTGAGTGACGTTAAGCGAATAAGGAGTAGTCGATAATATGATCAAATGTGTCAAAAATTTCGAGATGAGTCACAGTTTCAATGTTTTTCTAGTTGTCTCAGAACAATGATAACTAATAGAAGTACTGTTTTAGTTCCCACAGAATATAAGAACTAATTAGATGAATTGGAAAAGGTGCGTGTGGCGCAGTGTTTGGAGGCGCCATTGCGTCGCACACGTGGAATCGATCCCTGCGCCTATGGCCCAGCAAGCCTTCCATCCCCTGGAGTCGGCAGTTTGGTGCCAGATTTGCCTGGGCGGATTGCGGCATTGGCTCGATACATCGCTAGGCCACTGTGAGTCATTGTAAAGGCCAGATATGCATTCAATCACCTTCAGCGATACTTAATGAAGTCGAATGCATGGCTCATCCCTCGGGAATTGATCAACGCCGAAAGCTTTAGAGCGTTTTAGTTAGATGAATTCTCTTGAAAAACTTATAAAATAAAATGGTTACATAAAGCCTTTACTGTGGATACACGAAGATGTTATTAGAAATACTATGTACAGATGCATCACAAGGAAAATCCGTGAAATACAGCAACGACAAAGGACGGCACTCTTGTGTGGAAAAGGCGGTTCGACGACGCAATTTGTCTAGGACTACTTGTGTGGACAGAAATGCAGTTAATGACTTTACGAAGAAACTGCCTCTCGTTACTTCTCTTTGTCTTTCTTTTCAGAACACAAGTAAATAACTAGGTAACGCATCTTTAAGGATGCACACGCTCGGATCAAGTCCGTGGTGGCACATCTCGGCTTGGCCGACTCTACATCCAGGTGAACATCGGTAATGGAACGGCCATTTTAAAACCGGCAATCTTCAAATTATTACGCTGGAACTATTCAGTTGTAAGGGACATTTAAAAAAAAAACGAACTAACCGTGAAAAAAATACTTGCTCATTCAAGAGAGTAGTCAGTTTGCGGAAAAATCTGCTCATTACTGCAATGGAATTGTCAACAGAATACCAGTTTGATGACGAATACTAATGAAATTGATCAACGCAGTCGCTGAACTGTGTTTATGTCACTCATATAGGTAAAGTAATCAATATCTAGCCGTTAAAAAACCGCTTTAATTTCTAATTCAGCTTTAAAACCCAGTTTTTACTGTAGTAGAAAAAAAATCGATATCCACTCTTTTTTACAGATAAATTTGGTTTTAAAGATCTCGAATTATTTCTATCATACTTATCTTTAGTTTTCACACTAGAAATAAATATGATAGAAAATACCTCAAAGATATGGCTACAGAAGTGTTTTTTGCGCAACTGTTATGCTTAAAAATCCATTTCTTGTTCTCAGAGGCACTCATCGCTAAATGCAGCGTTTGATAATGTTCACTCCTACGTTCTTTACGTACAGAACTGAACTGAAACCATTACGGCATAACTTCTTAAGATCGGGACTGGAGCGAAAACTGCGTAGTAGGTTGAGATTGTGGCTCTAATAACAGATTCAAGCCGACAATGGCGGCACATCAATGGCCTCCGACAGCAGACAGAGAACGGAAAACCTGGTGTTCAACGAACGCAATTTCAATGTTTTTCTAGTTGTCTCAGAACAATGATAACTAATAGAAGTACTGTTTTAGTTCCCACAGAATATAAGAACTAATTAGATGAATTGGAAAAGGTGCGTGTGGCGCAGTGTTTGGAGGCGCCATTGCGTCGCACACGTGGAATCGATCCCTGCGCCTATGGCCCAGCAAGCCTTCCATCCCCTGGAGTCGGCAGTTTGGTGCCAGATTTGCCTGGGCGGATTGCGGCATTGGCTCGATACATCGCTAGGCCACTGTGAGTCATTGTAAAGGCCAGATATGCATTCAATCACCTTCAGCGATACTTAATGAAGTCGAATGCATGGCTCATCCCTCGGGAATTGATCAACGCCGAAAGCTTTAGAGCGTTTTAGTTAGATGAATTCTCTTGAAAAACTTATAAAATAAAATGGTTACATAAAGCCTTTACTGTGGATACACGAAGATGTTATTAGAAATACTATGTACAGATGCATCACAAGGAAAATCCGTGAAATACAGCAACGACAAAGGACGGCACTCTTGTGTGGAAAAGGCGGTTCGACGACGAAATTTGTCTAGGACTACTTGTGTGGACAGAAATGCAGTTAATGACTTTACGAAGAAACTGCCTCTCGTTACTTCTCTTTGTCTTTCTTTTCAGAACACAAGTAAATAACTAGGTAACGCATCTTTAAGGATGCACACGCTCGGATCAAGTCCGTGGTGGCACATCTCGGCTTGGCCGACTCTACATCCAGGTGAACATCGGTAATGGAACGGCCATTTTAAAACCGGCAATCTTCAAATTATTACGCTGGAACTATTCAGTTGTAAGGGACATTTAAAAAAAAAACGAACTAACCGTGAAAAAAATACTTGCTCATTCAAGAGAGTAGTCAGTTTGCGGAAAAATCTGCTCATTACTGCAATGGAATTGTCAACAGAATACCAGTTTGATGACGAATACTAATGAAATTGATCAACGCAGTCGCTGAACTGTGTTTATGTCACTCATATAGGTAAAGTAATCAATATCTAGCCGTTAAAAAACCGCTTTAATTTCTAATTCAGCTTTAAAACCCAGTTTTTACTGTAGTAGAAAAAAAATCGATATCCACTCTTTTTTACAGATAAATTTGGTTTTAAAGATCTCGAATTATTTCTATCATACTTATCTTTAGTTTTCACACTAGAAATAAATATGATAGAAAATACCTCAAAGATATGGCTACAGAAGTGTTTTTTGCGCAACTGTTATGCTTAAAAATCCATTTCTTGTTCTCAGAGGCACTCATCGCTAAATGCAGCGTTTGATAATGTTCACTCCTACGTTCTTTACGTACAGAACTGAACTGAAACCATTACGGCATAACTTCTTAAGATCGGGACTGGAGCGAAAACTGCGTAGTAGGTTGAGATTGTGGCTCTAATAACAGATTCAAGCCGACAATGGCGGCACATCAATGGCCTCCGACAGCAGACAGAGAACGGAAAACCTGGTGTTCAACGAACGCAATCTGTTCGATCTTAACTAACTAAAGATCTGCTCTAGATACTATAAGCCTAAGAGATAAGACAGAGAATTGTAAGAGATGTCTATGGTGAAGAGAGATACGAAAGATATCTTCGTACTGACTTTAGACGTGGTGTAGAAGTAATATTTAGTAATCGGAGAACACTGAAAGCAATGGAAACGAAAGATTTTGAATAATTTACTTAGGTAACGTAGGTCTCTGCAACAAATTATGTTTATCTAAAACGAAAAAATCAACGAAATTTCACAGCAGAGGCTCGGAAGCGAAGCATCGCAACATTACAGCGCTCGTAGACCAAAGAAGAGTTAGGAGCCAGCCATAACCCAATGAATGTGAACGGGCCGGGTTTGTCGCCACCGACTTAAATGCTTTAAACTCTCAGAAACTGTAGAATTCTTCTGTAAAAAGAACACTGGTAAAAAACACAATCAAAACCAATACGATTAACATCCCGACTAATGCAAACTTTAATGCATAATTACATGAGGCCTCTCACAGTGCGCTCCAACACAACTTCCTGACAGGATACAGACAGAAGTTAGAAGTTTCAATAAAAGTAGAAAAAAACCCCGTAAAGTTAACACAGTACTGCCGCTTCTCGGCAAGACGAAATTAATAACAGCGGATTTCCAACAATGGGTGACAAAGAGACAGTTCAAACCGTAATAACACATGGATAACAAGGAACAAGCTGATGTTCCAACTAAATGGAAGTTATAAATGTTTGGAAGAAAACATTTTAGAGAAAGAAAAAAAACCAAAAAAAAATTAGAAAAGAAGAACGTTCAAACATCGGTACCTGCAGAAACCTATGTCAATGAACTTATGTAAAACAGAAAAACGCGACCTCTTAAATACCGGTACTGGAACGCCTACATCTCGTCATTGGCAGCAAGGATCGATTACTTTTTACGTATTCATGAGAGCACATTAGTCATCAGTCAGTTCCATTCCATCGCAAAGAATACGTTTTTCTATTTAGCCCAGTTACATTAATTCATACGACCCCTTGTTGAGTCAGATATGGAACTTGCTTGAATCCAAAAACTTTTCGGAAACCTTCGTGGTTAACCCAATACGCGTATATGACTATAACATAAGAATCTAATAGGATCAACGAAGGAAAATACAAAAAAAAAATGAAAAAGTACATCATATATGACGGCTAAGAGCGAAGAAATATGGAACAATTTGCATAAGCGAAAATTATGGTGTGTGGTGTGCGTTCGCGGGCAATGTAATGCAGTTGGTGAAGATGTTTATTCGACTACGTTTCGATATATTTGTCTTCTTGAGAGCCGATGATCCGTGTCCACAGCCTTTCACCTTCACAATATGGTGTCTTTGTCGTCGTACCGAGTCGGATCGCCTTCAGTCGAGCACCGTTCAGATGATGTACGACGACGAGGACACTACATCGAGTAGAACGAACGACTGAAGGACCAACGACTCAGATCATCGGTTTTGACGAAGGCGAAGATATCGAAACGAAACGTGGCCGAGTGAACACCTTCATCAACCTCGTGTTAGCTCAACAATTCAAGGCGATACTGATTATTAGGTTACACCACAGTAGTTCTGAAAAATACTGTAGTGAAGCCTCCAAGACAAGGTGGTTCTGAAATCTAACATCAGAAATACCGCCTCCTTGATTGAAAACCTCTCTTGAGTTTGTGATTAATTGCGGTTCTGTTGCTTAGCTCTGAGAGAAAAAATCAGTCTGCCACCGCAGTAAATATACTTCGGCACAAAGCAATGTAACGAACGCTGAGTCCCGGTTGTAACAATCGCACTACAGCATAGAATGTTAAGATAGTCAACGGCTAACACTAATTCGCTAAATGAAATGTCTTGGATAACTAAAAAAATGAAGTGATAGACACAAATACTAGTAACAGTAATAATGCTTTCACATTTGTCTTCAAACAACCACGGTCGTATCCGAATTAGAAATGGATACGGCAGAATATTGGAATGAATTTGGAAGCTTTATGTTCAACTAACCAATTTTGCATTTCAATGAGCCGATCGATAACATTTGAAACAGTTGTCAGCGATGGCGACGACGTGGAACTTTACCCTAATAGTCTCTCGTCATTCGAGTTAGCGAAACCTTTGTACCTAGAAATAACCTTAACCCTCGTAGTCCTAACAATAATAGTTGATAATAACATAATAAAGGTTACTGTAGCAAAAATGTTGACGGTATTTAGAAATTATACCGATAAAATAGCGTAATGACTAGGGCTACTTCGTGACGGGTCGATAATTGGTCCGATCCCGCCTCCCGGTTAACCGCGCCTTCCATCACTTCAGGATTGGCAAACTGGTATCAAACTTGTTTGGTAGAATAAAAACACAATACCTTGGTACATCGATAGGCTTCCACAAGTAATTTTATAAGCCAAATATGTATTAGATCACCTCTAAGATGCTTAATGAAGGAAGATTCATAGCGCATTCCTAAGGAATTGAGCAACCCAAAATTTATGCACTACATGATAGATTGATAGCCAAGCCGCTAGTGTCTTAACGATGAAAATAACAATGAAATTGCTTCTAAAATCCGGTATAACATGTTCGACCTCTTCGACACTTAACTACGCGTTATCACAAAGGATTTCTGCTCTAGAAAAATGACAGTCATACATATGCCTGATAAGAACGACAGAGAACCAAAAAAAGGTTCACACCCTATTCAAGGTTTGTCTAACCTCAATTTCATCTAATTTCAATGTTATCTCAAAAGCTCCTGAACAAGCACAATGACTACATGGCGGATGGGTCCTCTTTGGAATGCCTGTCACAACTGTTACCGCCTAAGTCGAACTAAGCGCAGTGAAAATAAGGAACAACATAGGCATAAGTGTTGAGAGAGAAATTCGTAAGAAACAGAAGTGGAAGAAAATATGAGTCAAACTATTGATACACTTCCATAATCTTTTTCGTCATCGTAAAAAAAAAAATCAAAATCATGAAATAAATAAACTCGGCTATTTAAACCAAAGAAATCATTTAACTCGCTTTCTCATTGACCATCGTAATCAATGTAGCCCAGAAAACTTTACCCACATTGACGATAAATTTTGAAACAGATCGTCATTGAACCTCGGTACTACAATGATCGTCGGCTCTGATGAAGACGAAGACGTCGAAACGTTAGCCGAACAAACATCTCATATCAATCTCGTGTAAATTCATCAATATAAACAAATACTGACGAGAAAGTTACTAGTGGACTTAAATGGGAAGAAGAGAAATGTAGTGGAAGAGCATGCTCATAGAGAATGGGAAATGGGTGGATGAAGTTGTCATAGAATTCTTGTAACTTGTTGAACAGACTGGAAACTTATAAAGCATTCCCATTCCACATCACTAACTTCATTAGTCACAAAAAGTTCGTTTCGAACGATCCATTAGTGAGTTATTGTCCACTTTCTAATACATTCTGATGCACAACAGGAATTCGTCTACTTACACCGTCATTCGAGCTGAGAAGCTTGACAACCATTGCCAGGAGTTGCAGCTGCATCGCATGAAAAGCAAACGGAAGATGACAAATATTCAGTCGACAGTGCTTGACAACTCCCTACGGTGACAATCTGATAACATTGTTCCACGTTTCCCGAAACATTGGGAAAAAATCTTGCGAAACTAACGATATATAGTAAATGGAGAACGTGTGGGCACCCAGATAATTCTTCGTAAAGAGGAATCATTCTAGTATCTTCCATCTATCACAAACAAAATTCTAAAGCTAACTGAACCAACGAGCTGTTCGGTACTGCAAAAAAGGACGATAACTGCCGCATTTCGCTGGTTCTTGGAAGAAGATGGTTTCACTACGGCTCACATTTGTCACGTAAAAGTCATATGATCGACGATGTTTCTCAGATTTGTAATAAAATATACATGATTCTCTATTTACTTCAGTCAATTTGAATACCGACTACTCATTTATTCTGACCAATAGCGTTGCAGCGGCTTTCTCTATAGCTTTAGATACGTCACATAGCATTTTGCAGTTGACTTTTTGTCCCAATCTTGACATTCTATTAGAGCTACACTTCGATGCGTACAGAACTGATAAACTGAACATCACGTCCCAGTGAAGTATTCACCTCTACTGTGGTCCGGAGTACGATGGTGTGCTAAGCAACAGCACACATCACAATAGAAATAATGCGTGAGCCAAAGAGTGAGATCCCGAGGACCACAAATTGAACCAAAAGCACTAAATATTCACCTCTACCTCATTGGTGCACAAGGACTTGAACACTACACTGTGAACTGAACATTTTACTATCCTAGTAAGCGACCAAAGGAAAATAGTCTCAATTTTTCGAAAACATTTGTCGTAAATACGCTACGAAACAGATTACTGCACTGCTTTCTAAGAATTCGGGTCTTTACTGTTCAAGAGCTTCAAAACAGTTCAATTTTAGGTATTCAGTTTACTCACATTGTCTACAGCCTATGAATCGAAGATGAAAAAAAGTGGAATTCAATACACATCGTGGTACAGAGGTGACAGGGTAGACCGGTATTATATAAATGTATGCAGAGCGGCTTAGAGAAATCAGATATGGTCCTCGGTTAGTTTTGACGGGAGTGCCGAGTTCGACGTCGTCCTCACCCTTCACATACACGCCTATTGTGGAAGGTAAACGAATATCCAACCATCAGATGCTTCTTGATGATGCTGTTTCCAAATTTGAACACTCCTTTTCTTCTGCTTAGTGGTAACCTTAGC